>PVJA010005017.1:55103-66201 GCA_004027025.1 Myocastor coypus | reverse complement strand
TCCCTAGTTATACTATAAAAATTCAAAGTTTGTATATGATAACTACAGACTATTTTTAAGTCATCTTCAATGGGGATTAGGGAACCAATAGTGGTACATAAAGCACTACTATTTTTACATTTTGTTAAATAACTGTTGTGAGTCTATCTTGTCAGTGATATAACTACTCACCTATAAACTGAAGAAAAATCGAAGTAGACATAAAAACTGTTACATAGAATCTTCTAAGGATCCAGAATTATAAAAGTCAACAGTTAAAAAAACAGTCAACAGTTTTCACTCACTTTTAATTTTTTCTTACAATTTAGTATATTAGAAATTAATCACATGTTTATGACATTAAAAGCTATCTATAACAGCTAGATTTATTATATATCATGTACCTACACCCAAGCTAAGTATTTTACGTATACAATTTCATTTGATCCTTATAATAACCTTATAATGCACAAATATATTTGGAAACAAAAGCTTAGAAGTCTCTCACTTATCAAATAGAAACAATAACTCTGTGTGTGTGTGTGTGTGTGTGTGTGTGTGTGTGTGTGTGTGCTGGGATCCCAACTCACAACCTGGGGTTTGCCAAGTAGATGTTATGCTGCTGAGCTACATCCCTGACCCAACGTCAACAATTTATGTCAAAATGAGATGATGTGTATAAAATCATCTGGACACCCTAACACACAGGAACAGTTAGCAAAGTTTCCATCCTCATGATTATGACGATTCACAGTGCTAGTGTATCTCGTCAAATCAACACTGTAATGATTGAAAAGTGTTACCATCCACACTGCCCAACATGGTGCCCACAGGTAGCCAATGAATACCTGGGTTCCAACATTATTTAATTCAAACTTTTATTTATTTAAAATTAAATTTAAACTGCTATCTGTGGTTAGTAGCTACTCCATTATATAAGAAAGTTTTTAGTGTCCCTACATAATACTTGTTCAGTGAACTCTTTCAAGTCTTCAGACCTTATTTCTATGGAAACTAACTTTTTCTAGCATTTCATCTCATTAACTCCACAAAACAATACAAAACAGGACACTGAGACCAAAAAAATCCTGTTATAAACTTTCTCCTTTGAACTACAATTCTATATCTTTAAAAAGAAATGTCCTTTTTTGCACTACATACTGTAGAAAATGCACATCTGTTGAAAGTACATCCCATTAACAGAAGCCAAAACTGGGGTTTCTGGGAGAGCATAATGGCTATGAAGTAATTCCTTTGCCTATATCCCTCTCTCTGTGCCCCCTCGGTCAACAACTTCTTTTAGGTCCCCCTTCCCCCAGAATATCATCTTTCTACTCTTTGATTCCCCTACAAAAAAATAACAGCACATCCCTTGCTAAAATAAGGGCTTAGTTTTTAGAGAGAATTATCTGTCTTCTACCTAATTTCCAAAAGCACATGAAAATGTTATCATACACACACAAGAAATGGATTTTAAAAACTACACATGTAGGGCTGGCCAAATAGCTCAGCGGATTAAAGTGCCTGCCTAGGCAGACACAGTAGCCAGGGATCACCGTGCCACCCCCCACCCCCCTTAACCACCCCCCACCTCCCCATGCCCTGAGACCACGATTGAGACTGGGCCTGGTGGCATGCACCTATAATCCCAGATCTTGGGAGGCTGGATACAGGTGGATTACTATGAGTCCGATTTACATAGTAAGACCCTGTAGACCTTGTCTACACATGTCTACACATGTAGTTGGAAAACGTAATTCAAAGTCTTCACAAGGATACTTCATCTTGAATGCTATTCTCAGTTTTTTCTTTAGTGGAATAAGGAAACTTACTCCAAACTGTGAGAGGCCCTGTTGCTTGTGTTCATAATGTCTCTAGTCTTATTCTCTTGCGAATTTGCTTGGGATAAGTTCAGAATGGGTTTGCTTTCATTACTTCAGTTAGTGTAAAATTGGTTATTAAGGAAACCTCCCAACAGATGAAATCCCTGAGGTAAATCTCATATGACCTTTTCATGTCAATGCCAGATATACTGTAGTTACTTAATAGATCTTTATCGAGAAACCATATGATCAAATAAAAAAGAAAAAAACTTTATTATACAGTTACAACTTTTTAAAACTTTTACTATCTTGACACATTTTATGTTCACAGCCGTGTGATTAGCTGAAATTAGCTGAAATTTTGCATTATTTTTATGTGAAATGCTAGCAGTTGTCTCTTCAAATCAGATGATGGCACAAGGTTCCTCGGGAATTTTAACTAAAATAGACAGAAAAACAAAAAAGGCATGGCCTAAGTGCCAGTAACAAATCTCTCACTGATCAGACAGATTAAACAATGGATTTAGAAGATAACTCAATTTTCCTGACATAGCATGTGGGATATGATGGTTTATAGCATAAGCTCTAGAAACCAATTTGATTGTTCTTTATGCAACTTCAGACAGGTTATGTAACTCCTCTGAGCTTAGCATCCTTCTCTGTACAGAAACATTATTTTTCTCAATACCAGAGATGGAACTTGGGACCTTTCACTTGCCAGGCAGGCGCTCATGCCACTGCGCATATCCCTAGTCAACCAGAGGCAATATTAATAGAATCCAGTGTGTTACTCCATTCATAAAAGACTTGGAATGATGTGAAATATATCATAAAAATTGACATTTAAGTATTAAGATGATGGTGGTGATGTCAATGTAGTAGAAAAGTAAAGACTGGACCCACGTCTGCACACTGACATCATTTTCAGCCTCATCCTGGTCATTGGGGTTCAATTTTTCTAATCTCCAGTTCCATAGAGTTCCAGGACACTGGGGGATAGCACTGTAAAGATAGAGGCTTCATATTCGTTATATGCCCTTTTTCAGAAAGTGCAAGTGGTGGTAACTGTTTTGGACTATGACAAGATTGGCAAGAATGATGCCATTGGCAAAGTCTTCGTGGGCTACAACAGCACTGGCGCGGAGCTGCGGCACTGGTCAGACATGCTGGCCAACCCCAGGCGACCCATCGCCCAGTGGCACACCCTACAGGTAGAGGAGGAAGTGGATGCCATGCTGGCCGTCAAGAAGTAAAGGAAAAAAGAAGCCTTTCTGCATTTGCCCACATAGTGCTCTTTAGCCAGTATCTGTAAATACCTCAGTAATATGGGTCCTTTCATTTCTCCAGCCATGCATTCTTAACATGATTCAGTGGTACTTCAAATCCTGTTTTAATTTGCACAAATTTAAGTGTAGAGAGTCCCTATGCCCTTCTTCATACCACTGCCCCCCAAATCTACTCTTCTTTTAAGCAATATGATGTGTAGATAGAGCATGACCAAAATTATTTATTGTATCTCACCGTTGTATATATCAGTATGCTAAAAATTTATTTCTAGTTTGTGCATTTGTATGTTGTAAGCGTTTCCTAATCTGTGTATATCTAGATGTTTTTAATAAGATGTTCTATTTTAAACAATGTAAATTGACTGAGATATAGGAGAGCTGATAATATATTATATGGTAAATATAGTATCTTCTGCATTCCAGCAAAAATACCAACTTGCAAGGCACTAGTACAGTGAAACAGACATCTTAAAGGACAATTTAAACCTGAGCTTTCTATTGAATCACTTGAGTACCAAGATATGCTTACACCACATATTTTGTGGGTGAATCCAATTTTGTAGAATTCCCTCACAGGCAAAACAGTATGATCTGAGCAGCCGCCAGGCAGAACTCACGGAAGCATAGCCACACACCAGAACAGCATCTGTCTGTGCAAACCTGCAAAGCTAAGGTCATGATTTCACTCTTGCATTTGAGGAAGTAATTGAACAGGAGCCAATGAATCCACATTATGACATACGAAGTACCAATACGATGGCGTTCCAGTGTGTACGTGCGCATGCGCCTATGAGCGTGTGTGGGTGTGCATGCATGTTGCTCACATATTTGTTTGGGGATGGGGTGGGGAAGGAGAAGCTGAGGGGAAAAATCAGCGTTTCTGAAATATTACCTGATTATTTTAAAGGAAAAAAAAAAGCTCTCCATTATCACCTTTATATAAAATGTGCACCCTGTGAATTCTGTCCCAGATTTCACATCTGTATGATTCCTAAAGGTTTGCACATTAGACTTTGTAACAAAATATTTTATTATACAAAACCAGATAGAAGGAATGCAGAATATTTTTAACACAGCAATCTGTGGTTATTACACAAAATTACTTTGTGGTAAACAGACAGTATTGTAATCCCATCACAAGGTGAAGAAAAAAAAAAAATAGAATCAATTAGCCATAGTTCTGAATGCACTTCAATTAAGCCAAAACAGACAGCTGGTGATCTTTTTTATATGCTCTTTTTACTTAAATAAGTTTTAATTTGTCCTTTAAACAAAGGTGAAACAAAACTAAGAACAAGTTCTAGAAAACTGAAGCAACCTCTTATGTACACTAGATGCTTGATCGAGGAGGAGTTTTTAAATGTTTTCAATGTTATTATGTAGTAAATGGCACTATTACAAAGCTACTAGTCATTCCATAAGTCTTAAGGACTGCTCTGTGTAACACTGTGACTGCCGTGTGTGCTTAGACACGTAGTTTCCTCAGTGAATAGCACTCAGTTTATTCCGTAGTAATATTTTAACAATACTGCCAGTCCCTTCTACTGCACTGCCCAAGGTGTGTGTAGCACAAACAGTTCTTATTACAAAGGACCAATTCAGAACTGAAGAGCTATGCATAGAACAAGAAAGATACATAGACTGGGGTGGAAAACACAGCATTTTGTCATGCACTGTGCAATATTCCATAGTTCCCCATCATGATAGACAGCCAAGCTGCAGAAGGGCACCCTATTAGCTCACACTGCTTCTAATCTTTTCTGTCCCTGGCTTCTGTGACCCATTTTAACTTCTAGGCCACAGAGAATACTGATGCTCTGACATGAGCCTATGCCATCACACATAGCATAATACAGTGGAGCAAAACTGAGCACTGGCTACCTGCTCAGCTTTTAGCACATCACTCCATGTTTAAAAAAAAAAAAAAAACAAACTCGAGAATTTGAAAAGGGCTGATGGTAGATTTTAAACATGGGGTTGGCAGTTTCCCAGTAAAACAGAATCCATGCCATTATTCTGTCCTCATCAAGGAGGAGGCAAGCCAGCTTGCTCTGCAACCCCATCCCAGAAAATTCTTTAGAAATGGAGCAGTCACAAAGGGCAAAGGGAGTCACATCTCTTTTTGATGATGGTCTGTACTTTTTTAAAAACATAGGTAACAGAAAATGCACAAGTCACACTGGCGATTAATCATGAGTTTGAATTGAAAATTCAGATGAGAATTTTTGCAATTTAAAGGACCAAACTCTACCAAAGAGAGAGTTGACTTTTAAAAATTCTTTAAATACCAGGAGCTGACATTTAATTCCACTGTCTTCAGCTTTTGGTTGTTCAACAATGAAATAACACTTTCAAGCAAGCAGGTTCAAGCTGTATAGCAGACATTATTTCTTGCACTGCAGTACGACTAACACATTCTCTTGCAACACTGCCAACATGAGATTGTCACCATTCGATTAGGGGGTTCTATGTTATCTTTCACAAGCTGGTGACTGAACCTGCTTTATGACCAAGTTTCCTCCTCAGATAAGCCACATGTACCTTTCTGACAAAGCTGTGTAAAGTATTAGACTCTGATGCCCTAGAAAGATCCTAGTTGCCTTTGTGTATATTTACTGCCTGCTTGAGTGTTTCTATGTGTGGGTTCCCTCCATGTCTTGTAGAAATGTTGGGGTGTTTTCTTCTGCCATACGGCTCGTGGCCCACGAGCCAACTACTTTAGCTGTATTTTACCTTCATTTTTTGATGAGATGGTTTAAATTTTGTTTCACTTTGTGTAGTGAATTCCACAGTAGTTTTCTGATTGTTGTTAAAAATGACTTAACATATTACACTGATATTCAATAAAAATGTTTTATTTCCTGTTGATGATGCTGCCTTTCTGCTTGTTTTCTTGCGACTCTTGTGAAAGGTTGAGGGCCTGCTGACTTCAGAGGGCAGCTGGAAGTGGCGGCAGCTACACAGATGCTTATACTGCCAGCTCTGGGTCCTGTCTCAGACTACAGGATCGCAATTGGGAAACAACAGAGACAGGGGCCTGGGCAGTGCTGTTCACAACCTATGCTTCTCTGTTCCTGTTTATAATCAATTCACCTGATATAATTGGAGCCTATAAACCTTGACCAAATGTGTTCTCCATAATATTACTCCACAGCCCAAATCTCATAATTTCTCCAGACTAAAACCAAAACTATGATTGTTTTATGTCCACTTTCAGAGGCAATGTAACACATTAAATCCCTGGATACTGCAGTGGCTACAAGGAAACACCTCTCCTACTCTAAATTCAGTATCAATGAGATACCTGTGGTGTGCCATGTTTTTACTGAATGGTGGAACTCAGTCTCAGATGGACAAATAAGTACGCTACCATAAAGCACTGTAATGTGCATTTAAAAATAAGGGCTGTGGGCCCCTAAGGACATTCGCTGCTCAGTCACGGTGGACCACACTCTGTATCGTGTCCCTCTGAACTTCCTTAAGCATCTTTCAGCAACTAAAAGTGTTACCGATTAACAGCTACGTCTCTCCACCCTCGGCTGCCCTGGAAGTTGCCTCACCTACATTCATGCTGTCTCCCCAGGAGTGGCCCACAGTCCACAGCTAATTCTAATCTATCTGAAGCACTAGCCTAACACCACAGACCCGAGGGGTAGTTGAGATCGCCCTGGCATTTCAACCTTCCACCTGCCTGGTTTTCTTGGCTCTTTTGCAGATGTGGCTCCCAAAAGTACTCTCCCTAAACTCCTCCCTGCTCCCCAACCCCCCAAAGTCTGTCCTGAGGTTCCTGGTCCACAGTACTATTCTTGAGGAGGCAATCTCTAAGAGAGTCTTCCAGAAATAGTAGCACAACAAAGTACTGAAGGAACTAAAAGGAGTGACCCAAGTCAGAGTGGGCAAGACTTCTGCAAAATTTCTTATCTGAGAAGTTCACCCATGATAAAGTTTATTGGACAATTAGCTCCACCAGACTTCCTTTGATTAGCTTTATTAGTGTCACTGTTAAGTTAAGGCAGAAGTGAACCAAACTGCTTAAACAGCAAGTTACCTAAAGCACTTGATTACTATTGGCTATGCAGAAGCAACTGGCAAAAGGTCCTAAATACATGTTAAAAAAAGAAAACGTAAAAACACTAGAAGCAACACCAACCACAACCACCAGCATTATAAATATAACTGGTTGTCAATGGTGAATAAATAGACAAGTACTTTCCTTAAAAGTTCTCAAAAGTAGATCCAAAATATTTTGAGAATATTTTGTAATGAGTGATCAAAAAAAGAAAGAAAAATACCACTCATCCTTTTTTTCATGCCTACTTTCCCAGAAGGTTCCCAGGTCTATGGCACATACATCTGAGATACTTATTAGGTACGGTAGTCAGGAAATCTCAGCCACTTCAGGTATTTCAAAAAGGGAATTTATCTTGGGAAATTGGCCACGGGGAGAATACTGAGGAAGTAGAGGCCTTGGGGCAACCTAGATTTTAGTAGATAGCACCTCCAAGGACGGGAGGAGAAAGCAGGACATTGTGCTTAGGCAAGCACAGGGAACCCCAGCACCATGTGCCTCGCTGGCCCTGTCTCCATCCCTGGGCACCCTGAGCTGGCCACTGAGTCTGGGAATGGTGGTGCACACCTACAATCCCAGCACTAGGGAGGCTGAAGACAGGAGGATCACTATGAGTCGGAGCTGCATAGTGAGACTATGTACCAAATACATTAAAAAAGAAAGACAGAAAGCAAAGTATTAACAGAACCTAGGCTGTAGAGGATGGGTTATAACGTTGGGAGAGGGGACATGGAGGCCTCAGTGATGCCAGGAGTACCAAAAGTATCAGCTGTTGGTATAGGGCCAAAAGATGCTCCAAGAGGAGGCTGGGGGAAAGCCAAAGGCTCTCATCAGTGGCTGCTCACTGTTGCTAGAGGGAAACTGACGGAAGCTAGAAGCAGGAGGAGGAATCTTTCTTCTGCCTTCTGTCTAGTGAGTCTAGGAAAAACAAGCTTCAGAGGCTGACATTCTACCCCAAATACACACAGTGCAGACCACAGAAAGGGGACTGGCACTGAGAACAGCCACAGGTGAGCGGCAGATTCCAGAACTTCTGACTAGCTGCACTCACGTTAAGAACCTGAGCTTTCTCCTTGTAGGATTGGAGAGGATTCAGGCGTTGCCAGCTGAGTCACATGTCGCCCCACCTGTTGGAACAGATGTGGAGAAAACACATTTTATCCTTTCTACGCAGAGAGCTTAGTCTTAGAGATTTGAAAATTCAAATCATGACTGCAGTTACCCCTCCCTCCAACACATCTTTATTATATATGCACAGGGCCCTTTGATGTCTAGCAACTGATTTCAGTGGCACACAAATCCTAACTATTAACCAGTCAGATGGTGACTTTGGACTACAAAGGTAAAAGAGCAGGAAAATAAAAAACGAAAAATAGCCTGGAACTCAATGTACAAAGAAATTTTCCAAAGCACACAGAATAATAATTATGCAGGAAGGACCATCAAAACAGCTCCATAACAAAAACATCGTGCCAGCCTATGGATGATTTGCAGCTACATTCTGAGGCTGGCTGTAAGTTACTTGTGTTTTAAAACCCACATTCCATCCATCCTGATTTTGTCGCCCTCCCAGCCAGTGCAAAGTCCTGAAGCTTCCACTTCTTCTCTGGCAGTGACTCTCCCGCCAGCCACACCTCAACCCTGCGCACAATGCGTTGCCCTTGTCAGGCCCCCTGCGAGGTCACAAAGCCTTTCCCACCTGCCCAGGTGGGGTGCCCTGCCCTTGCCACTGTGCACTTCACCTCTTTATTTTCCCTCTTGCTCTGGACTGAGCATGAAGCAAATTGTGGACTCCTTTTGTAAATAAGATCTCATGTAGGTTACCAGGGGAGGAAATAATTAAAACTGGATTAAGGAACAAAGAGAAAAGGTGGATCCGGGAGAAAACTATTGCGTCAACTAATCAGGAAGTTCACTGGGTGATGATATTAAGGAAAAGCTGGACAAAGGACACCAAATAATGCCCTTATTTCCTCTCCTTCCCTCCCAAACTGCCTTCCTTCCTTCCTCTCTCAACCCTCCACACTACAACACCCTCAGCTTTTATTTCATTTTCAAGTTTTATGTCTCCATGTGGCAACACCTGATGGCCCCTAGCATATCCAAATTTATATTTCTCTAGCTTAGCATATTTGCAGAATCCTTCTTTCACAAATACATCAGCAACATTCCCATACCTGGCTCGAGTGTGTAGGTGACAGATCTTTAAAACAATCACTGTGGTCAGATGACGCAGCACTTGCTTTGGCAAAATCTAGGTCATATCCCTAGCCCCAGAGACCCAGGGATGAGATGAGGACGGCTCCTTGAAGATCAGACTGATGTCACCATGACAGAACAGTAAAGGCTGGGCAGGCAAAGACCCACAGCAACAAAATCTCTATTCCTTGGCCCCTGGTGTGCTTCAGTCCTAAAAGGAGAAATGCTGACAGCACAAGGTCATCCCTGGCCGAGGTGGCAGCCTAGCCACTCTTCATTTTGACTAAAGATGGCATAAGAAAGCAACCTGTGAAAGTGTGTGCCACCTTCATCAAGGCTAATGCTGACTTCAGCTGTGCACAGTCCTTGCTGGAAACATCCAAGCACCCTCCTATTTATTTTCAGCAAAGTCAGTCAGCTGCTATAATTTTTCTTGTTGCTACATCATCCATAATTTTTTATTTTTAACGCCCACCTGGCTTTTCCTCAGGTAGAACACTTATCCAACCATTTTCCTATCAGTTGTTTAAATTGTTAGTTTATTTCTTAAATAATGTTGTAATAAATAAGTTGATGGATAAGTAGGTATATAGGGAGGTAAGCAGACAGGGGTTTTCTTTTTGTTTATGCATTCAAGATAAGTTTCCAAATTTAGGATTGTAGGGGGAAAGGCAGTATCACAGTTGCCACCTTGATGTCTTAGAAGGCACTACCAAAACCCACTGCCATTGGTTCTGCACCTCCCAGGTCTTATGGAGTGTCACCAGCCTAGGCACAGCTAGAGGTGACCTCAGAGAGGGCCCACCACCTGATCGCTTGTGTGGAGGAGTGAGCAGGTCCAGGGCTGGGACCCACATCTTCTTCACTGCTCTGGGTAGCTTTGTTCAAAAGCCAGAAATCAGTGACAAAAGAGCACTGGCAGAGAGCCTGAGGAGGAGTTCTGGAGGAGAAAATCTCTAGGAAGATAACAAGCACGATGTGAGTCCTTTAGTGCCTCAGTCCACCTTCAACCCCACAGCCTTCCAGCCCTCATTCCAGCTCCCTATGTGCACCACCACACCCTCCTGGGGACTGTGCCCCCCTGCCCTTCCAGGTCATGGGGCCCCACAGCTGCCTCCCTGTGCCCAGCCTCATGCTTCAATTCCAACTGATGGGGAGGAGGGCGTGGGCCTGGAGCCAGCCACCTGTGGCCAGATCCCAGACAAGCTCCTGAGCTGTGAGAATTAAATAATGAACACAAAAACTTGGTATAGAATAAACATTCGGTGAATGGTAGTGCTTTGTCTTTCTATGTCTATCTTAGCATTTGACAAATATTATGGCCAAAAAGACCAGGTAGTAAATACCTGGCTTTCTAGGTGATACATTCTGTGTCATCTTCTCTTTGTCTGTCCATCCCTCTGTTCTTTCTTTTCAATCCTTTAGAACATGTAAAAACTATTTGTAGCTTTGAGTGGCAGCGCACACCTGTAATCGAGATGTTCATGACACTGAGGTAGGAGCACTTCAGGTTTGGAGCCAGCCAAAAACTTAGTGAGAGCCTAAGAAAGGGAGTTCAGAGTGAAGCTCCATCATAGAACACTTTCCTAGTGTGACAAGGCTTTGGGTTCAGTCCCATTACTGTAGAAATATAAATGAAAATGATTCATAGCTCACCTGGCCATTCAAATACAGGTAACAGGGGCTGGGGAGATAGCTCCGAGGCACAAGTGCCTGCTGGGCAAGTGCAAGGTCATGAGTTC
>PVJA010005017.1:0-55003 GCA_004027025.1 Myocastor coypus | reverse complement strand
GGTAAACTGCTTTACTCAAGTCCCCTGACTTAAATGCTAACTCACCCCAAACCATCTTCAATGACAAAGCTTTGGATAGACAAAAGGAATAAGTTCGCAGAACGACTGCACAGTAGGGCACGTATAGCCCATTCAAAAGAGCCAAGAAAGCAAATTTCAAAGGTTGTATCATAATGACAAATGAGCAAGGTAATGGACATGCTAAGTAGCTTAATTAAATCATTCCACATTATTTAAACATATAAAAACACCTTGAAGTCCCATAAATGTATACACAATGGAACCCTGAAATTCATGGGGGTCATGGCCCAAGAACACCCAAAAATTGTGAAAACTGCAAATTTTAGATATGGCAGAAAAGTGCTTATAAATGCCTGTTTTATAGTTTAAACTTTCAGTGTGCTATTTCCTGCAGTCATGTAATTTAACTCAATAAAATACTATATTAATAAAGTCTTAGAAGGTGCAGGGTGTTTTGGTGGCATCTTGGGGATCTTATGGCTTTAAGATAACAAAACTGAAAACACTACAGGATAGCTACAGGTGGTGCAACAACCTGTTATAATGGGGTAATGTTCGTGCTTCCACCCCAGCAAGGCTGTGGGGCAGCAGCCAATCAGCAGCAAGGAAAACTGAATATGCTCTCAGATTGGCTACTTGGAAAACCACTCCCCTGCAAAAAATAAAACAAAACAAAACACAGTTGAGGAGGTTATTTGTAGTTTCCACAAAATTCCCCACAGTTTCTTGGAACAGTTATTATTTTCTAAGGAAAAAAAATCTGTGAACTTTTCTGAGGTGGGACTTTGAAGATAGATAGTGTAATTATGACTTGTTGAACAAAAATATTATTTTTAAATTTCCTAAGTTTAAAAGAGATTGACAAATCATCTAGAATGATAAGTGCCTGGGCACTATAGTCCAAGAAAATTGAAAAATAAAACTGACTTTTAGGCTGGGGCATAGGTGAGTAATACAGTACTTGCCTGGTTAGTGTCAGAGCCTGGGTTCAATTGCTAAAACTACAGAACAAAGAAGATACAAACAGAAACCCCATCACACATCTTCTTAGTAGTAAAGTGCTTTGCCCTGTTGTCAATGAGCTAAGCAGAAATTCAGTGTCCAGGTTGGCAGACCCTACATGTGTCTGAGCATGGAAAATGGACCCAATGGTGGCAAATCAATGGCATGTGCATCCCAGTGAGCTGTTGTAACTGAAGCTCTAAAACGGTATCACTGGCCCGGGCCAAGTTCAGAGGTTCTGTACATGAAATATATACTCTAGGTAACAAAGACTAAGCAAAAAAGCCGGGTGTGGTGGTGCATACCTGTAATCCCAGCTCTTGGGAGGCTGAGGCAGGAGGATCGCTGTGAGTTCGAGACCAGCCTAGGCGACAAAAGTGAGCACAAGGCCAGCCAGAACTGCATAGCAAGACCCTGTCTCAAAAAGCCAAAAAAAAAAAAAAAAAAAAAAAAAAAAAAAAAAAAAAAAAAAAAAAAAAAAAAAAAAAAAAAAAAAAAAAAAAAAAAAAAAAAAAAAAAAAAAAAAAAAAAAAAAAAGAAAGAAAGAAAGACTAAGCAAAAGGAAAGGGTAAAATATCATAGTATTTTTATATTGATTTCCCCTGGAAATGATAATTTTAGGAGTACTATTTTCATGTAACTGCCATACAATTCATCACATATATGGTCTCACTACACTGCTCAGACTTGTAGTGATCCTCCTATGTCAGCCACCCCAGCACTGGGATTACAGGATTATGTGCCACCAAGCCCAGTTCTGAGGCCAGCACCAATGTACCTGGGGTTCCAAGGCTGCCACGTCATGCAGTACCAGACATCTCCAGCGCTTGCACTTGACAGGCAGATATTTAAACTGCTGAGCTATCTCTCCAGCCCCAAATCATCAGAAACTTTATAGCTTAAAACAATTCAAGCTCATTATGGGGCATTTCTGCAGCTCAGTGTGGCTTGACATGGAACTTGATGGACCAGAATGAAGGTGTCAATCATCACATCTGGATTCTCACAGAGGCTTCACAGGGGCAATCTGTTTTCTGGCCTTCTCCACCTTCTGGAAGTTGCCCAAATTCTTCAGCTAATGGTCCACTTGCCCCATCTTCAAAGCCAACCATCTCTCTTCTCTTCCTCTATGTTTTTATCTCTCTGCCCCACAGCTGGGAAAAAGTTTTCCATTTTGAGAGATTGCTGTTAGGAGCTTGGGCTCTTTACAATTCAGCACACCCTTAGCATCTCACGTTAATCACACCTGCAAATCCCTTCACTGTGTTGTAAGAAATGTCTTCTCATTTTAGAGGCATGTTTTCTCCTGATTACAGGGATTCAGCTGATAGTACTTTACCATGAGCTACATCTTCAGCTCTTTTCTACCTTTCTTTTTTTTTTTTTGTAGTACCAAGGATTGAACTCAGGACCATGTGTTTGCCAGGCAGGTGCTTATGCCACTGAGCTATATCCTAGGTTCCTTTACATTTATTTCAAGGAAAGGTCTCACTAAGTTATCCAGGTTAGCCTTGAACTTGCAGTCTTCCTGTTTCTACCTCCCAAGCAGCCATAACTACAAGTATCTGCCCGAGCATCCACTGGCCTTAGACATCTTTAAGGTTATTATTTTGCCTATCACATTGGGTTGCATAAAATGTTGAAACTTAGGTAGTTTCAGTAAATTAATTAATTTTAGTAAATATGGCTACTAAAAATTTTTAAATTATATACATAGATGGCATTTATGGTATACATTGTTTTCTGTTTTGTTTTGTTTTGTTCTTGTATTTTTAGTACAGGGTCTACTGGGTTCTCACTACACAGCTCAGACTCATAGTGATTCTCTTGTTTTCAGCCTCCCAAGCACTGAGATTACAGGCACGCACCATGCCCAGTCTCAGTCCTGGTGTCAGCCACCCTGGGGGTGGGGCTAGCACAGCACGCCAAGGATGGAACCCTGATCCTTGTATCTGCCTAAGCAGGCATTTTAGTCTGCTGAGCTATCTGGCTGGCCTTTGTTTTCTGTTGAAAACATTGGATTCAAAAGACTATGTGAAGCCGGGCATGGTGGCTCACGCCTGTAATCCCAGCACTAGGGAGGCTGAGGCAGGAGGATTGATGCGAGTTTGAGACCAGCCTGGGCTACAAAAGTGAGCTCAAGGCCAGCCTCAACTGCATAGCGAAACCCTGTCTCAAAAAGACAAAAAAAAAAAAAAAAAAAGACTATGTGAGTACTCTGAATCGATTACAGATTTGTACATATGATACACAACATTCTGGCTGCTAAGTTGGACTCATGATTTGATTTGCATTTTGGAATACTGTTTTCAAATATTTAACTTAATTTTAATTAATTAATATTTAATTAATCTTCTGAATATTGTTTCATTATACTTTTTGTTTTATGGTTCATACTGTATTTCTCACTTACAATCTACTTATAAGACATATTTTCTCCTAGTATTAGAAACTTTAAAGAGAAAAATATATATATATACAAGTGAGGATAGATATACAGTTACTTTGTCTTAGTTCATTGAGAATAAAAGTTTGCACTAATATTGTTTAGACAAGATACCAGGTCTATACCTTGTCCTCTGAATAACTACTATGAAGACAACAATATGCATGGTATTAATTATTGTAACCATCCTACATTTATTTTGAAACTGCTACATTTTTTCTCATTAAAATAAAAAATAAAGCTAAAAAAAGAGAAACATGAAAAGATAAAAAAAAATGAGAAACACAAAATAAAATTAAATTTTAAAAAATTGAGAACAGAGACTAAGGAGCTTGTCAAAAATGCACACCAAATCAATAGTGATACTGAAACTCTGAAGTGCCTTAGAGCTCAGACCTTCCTCTCCGTGTGCATTCTGGGTGATCTAGTTCTATTTAGTGACTTCAGTGCTATTTCCTAGGAGACAGAAGACTTTTACTGAGCCTAGAGTTTACCCTTAAACTCCAGTCTCATCATGTCCAACTGCTGACTTTGAGTTTCTCCCTGGATGTCTCACCAGCATCTCAGGTGGAACTGGTATCTGATGGCACTCGCCCCTGCCCCAAAACACCACATTCCATCCCAGGAAAGCTCAACGTCCCATGTCAGGAAAACCCCAAACCTCAGAGCCGCCTTGACCCCTAAGCAGCATGCAAGGATCAACCGTGCCCGTGACCCAGACTCAGTATTGCATTATTCCGAGCACTTCATCCCTCCCATCTGGTCAAAGTCATTGTTCTTCATGATATATAATGCAAGGGCCTCTCACCTGACCTCTATGCATTCAACCTTATTTCCCCTCTGTTCTTATGTCATCATCTTGTTAGGACATATAAATTATTCAATTACTTGTCCTAAATTTTTCCTAGTTTTCATCTGACTTAGAAGAAAATCCAAAATCCTTACCATGTTCCACATGGCCTTATATTATATTTTCTTTGGCTACTGCTTTGACCTCATCACCCACTATTTTTATTTTTGGCTCATTCCAACCCGGTCATCTTTGGCTTCAGAGTTCCTCAGCGATGCCAAACACATTTCTACCTCAGGACATCTGCACCTACCATTCCTTATACTCCAACAGTCACTCTCCATGGGATCTCACATCTTCTTCATTCACTTTATCTAGAAACTAATTATCAACCCATCATCATCCCAATTACATTATCCTCTATGCTCTTGCCTATTTGATTTTCTCTATAAAATATCACTACCTGAAGCCGAGGATATAGATCAGTGGCACAAGGACCTGTCTGGCAAGCATAAGGTCCTGAATTTGATTCCCAGCACCAAAAAAGAAAGAAAGAAAGAAAGAGAGAAAGAAAGAAAGAAAGAAAGAAAGATTATTACTTGGAATCCTAAATATTTCATTACTTGTTTACAGCCTGCTTCACTTCAGTTGGATCCTGAGGGCTGAGCCTTGCATGTTCCTTCACCTGTTTGCTCACTGCTGTGCCCCTAGCATGCAGAACACTACCTAGCATATAGAAGGCACTCAATTAATGCTGATTTGTATAGTTATACAAATTATTTGACTCAGAAAGGATTAGCTGTTTTTGCTGGATAACTAAGAAGATGCTAGAAAATCATTTATTCAATATTGCTTTTTCTACAACTGTATTATTTAGTTTGGGCAGATTTTTGAGGCATCTTTCAAGGCTTATCAACTATGTTAGCCAATTTTCAGGTAAGATTCTTTTTTTTTTTTGCGGAACTGGGGTTTGAACTCACGACCTTGCACTCGCCAGGCAGGCACTTGTGCCACGGAGCTATCTCCCCAGCCCCCAGGTAAGATTCTTATCCTTTAAAGAATTAGTGGTTTCAAATCCTAGTTGCCCTTTTGCAATTCAAAAATCTGTTTTTCCTACATGGATGATTGCTTAAATCTAGTCTTTAGAACTAGCAGAAGAACAAATGTAGATAATTGCTCTTACGATAAATGTAAAGGCAGCAAAAATTATCAGTTTTCTTCAGTTCATTTAACCCCTAATCAACTGCCAGGCAAAGCATCCTTCCCAACTGCCAGTCTCAGCAGCACCACACAGGCCCTGCTTTTCTCAGGCTTCTGTCACATGGCAAGTCTGTCCCTAAAAGCAGAATAATTGCTTATCATTTATGCAAAATGGGACCAGGGGCATTATATTTTCTTATTACTGTACAACTCTATTTCCTTATTTGCTAATTCATTTGGAGCTTCTGGTCTCAAGTTTCAAGTTGCATTTTTTTTTTTTTTCACCCAGAGCCAGATGTTGAAGGCACTGCAGGCCAATCTTCCTTTGTTTTATTTTTCTTAAAATCACACTGCCCTTCACATTACTGCCTACATGCAGAACAACTGTGTTTTGGAGAAACTTCCAAACAATAACTTTTATCTACTTTACTTTCTGTAAAATATTGACCTAATATTTAGTTTTATCCAATGTTTTATCAGTCTTATGACCCTAAACGACACAAAGCAGAAGCTGTTCTATTGCGTCACAGAGAAATTAAATCCAAGAGGCATATTATAAGGCTGAAAAGAAATGTCCTAACTTGGCCGGGCGTGGTGGTGCATGCCTGTAATCCCAGCACTCGGGAGGCTGAGGCAGGAGGATCAGTGCAAGTTTGAGACCAGACTGGGCTACAAAAGTGAGCTCAAGGACAGCCTGAACTGCACAGCAAGAACCTGTCTCAAAAAAAAAAAAAAAGAAAAAGAAAAAGAAATGTCCTAACTCGCAAGTTCAAGATAGTACTAACTCTTGACCTATAAGATATTAAAAACTTAGGCGGTCACTCTGTAATATTGATACTCAAATGAAAGAGAAGGGAAAAATCCAGAAAGACCAAAGTATATGTATGAAATTAGTATATGAAAAAGCATTTAAACAGATTTAAGCATATTTTATAATCTAATGATTTGACAAATGAAAAAACTAAATGTTACAACAGGTAGGAATGCTGTGTCTACTAGCAGCAAAGTATAAAACAAAAGCCTTAAAATAAAAGACATTGCATTTTTACCTAAGGTAAAATGAAGTCCAATGGTAAAAAACCCCAGGATTGACTTGGTACTTAAGAATGTTTTCAAGAACCTAAGCTCCACACCTTTACCCAATCCTTAATGGGTTAGCTTTTTGTTCTTCTGCCTGTTTCCTCATGGTCCAAGATGGCTGTCACAAATCAATCTCTCAAGTCTCCACTCATCAAGGCAAGAGGGAAACAGCAATGCTGGTAAATGAAAGCTGGCCTAGAGTAATGCTCTCTGTTCAGCTGGTCTTTGGACTGTTCTTCTCTACCTCTTTCCCTCTTCTTCTGCTTCATGGTTTGCCCCAGGACAGGAGCTGGCCTCTCGTGTGCTCTTCCACCGTGATCCCGCTTCACACTGCAGTGAAACCAGCCCTCAGAGACTGAAAACTCTGTGCTAGTGAGACAACACAAATCTCTCCTCCTTAAGATGTTTGTTGTCAGGTATTTTGCCTGAATGATGAGAAACAAAAACAGCTCAAGAATAATAAACATTTTTTCTGATTTATATCCCAGTTTTCTTTTAACTTTAAGCAAATGCTATCCTAACCAGGTTACATTTGCAGTCACCTTGCATGTAATTTTATCGTGCAATGAGATGATTGATTTAGATTTACTTTTCATATTTATTTATTTATTTATTTATTTATTTATTGTGATATCAGGGATCAAACTCAGGATCAATTTGGATTTACCATTCATGTTATTATACTGTTATTGTAAATTGCCTCCCACTGCCTCTGAAAGATGTAGGTATAGTATACATGGCCCAATAAAAATTTATGGACTTATAATCATTATAAACTAGTGGTGGTGAATCTATGGCACACGTGCCACAGTGGGTTGCTTGCTAACACCAAAAGCTCTAAAAGATTCTCCATTCCCACTACCCCATACCCCCCAAAAGAGAGATTCACCATGACTGTTAGAAACCCTACACTGCCAACTCTGTTGGACAGTAATTAGAAATAAATCTAAAATCATTGATGATTTGTCAAAACCTAAATATTGATTTAAGAGCCAGGCAAAGCAGTGCCCACCTGTAATTCCATCACTCATGAGGCTAAGGGGAAGGATCCCCATGAGTTTGAGGCCAGCCTGGGCAGCACAGTGAGGTGAAGCCCAGCCTGAACCACATGGCAAACTTTGTTAAAAAAAAAGAATTGTTTAATGATCTAATTTTAGCTGTAATTTCCTATATGTCATGTTTGTAATGTATTTCTACACATAATTCAGGTAAATAAAAAAAACTTTCATGGCATACATTTTATTTCAGCTTTTGTTAAGTGATAGCCATATTCAAATATAATGCTGTGACACTATAAATGTATTCAATTTCTTTGTTGTCTTTGCATGGAGAACATTTGGCCTCATCCCAGTTTCCAACACAATTGAAACAGAGAATGCTGGGAACTGTGGTGAAATGAAGGAGATATAAATCGCTGAGTATTAGCAGCATCTTGATGGAACCGTTATCTTTTTCTCTTCTTTTGACGCTGATTGATTAGGAAGAAAGATACAACTGCACTCTCTCAGTCCAGGCAAGAATGGAGGGATAATAACCCAAGCTACTCTTAGGGTTCTATTGAAAATGAGCTGCTTTGCAGTTATTGCAAATTGCCCTGCAATTTTCAGAGGTAACTATAGAGTCTTGAAATTTTTAGCTGTGTAAAGTGATGAGACGGAATTGAGGCTCATTCGGGAAGTTTCATCTGACTGAAAACAGGCCAAAGAAATCCAGCCCAGATCTGAAAATTCCCATGCATATTAGTTGTTCATAATTACAAATGGAATCCTATGGAATGTTAACACTGTCCCTTAAAAGCTTTCTAAATAACCGGTCAGAAAGAGAGCGATATTAAAGACAATACTTTATCTGCAGCAAATCACTCGAGATAAAGTAGAAAAAGATGCTTCTCTTCTCTTTATGCAAAAAGAATCTCCTTTAACAAAATCATTAATTAGCGTAAAAGAGATTCTGAGCAACTGGAAAGTTTACCAAACTTCACTGAGTGCCTATTATGTGTTAGCATGAAGAGTTTGGCCAAGAGTACAAAAACATATTTGTGGTTTTAAAAAGTGTGCAACTTTAAAAGCTTTGAGACCAAATAGGGGATATGGTACGGATGCAGGATAAAAAGGAATAATGACTCATAGACTGAGTATGTTATACCCGGTGCACAGTCAAAGGGCTCAAGGAATTCGAAGGAACTAACCTGCAAACAGCCAGAATAAGCTTAAATCCTCATCCTATCCCCATTTACCTTTCTGGCTTAAAGTTACTTTGGTCCATCATCTATGCCCCAGTTTCCTCACTTGTAAAGTGGATTTAATAATTGCAGCTATAGCACAAAGCTGTTGAAAGGAGCAAATATGGTACTGTGGGTGAAGGACATGGAGCTTGGGAAGAGCAATTCACAAGCAGTATTACCCATGAAAAATAATTACTGGAGGAATCACAACAGAGGACAGGCTGTGTGGCTGCAGTAAAAGCCTTTCCAGAGACATTGCAAGGGCCCAATATAAATAAATAGAGGGCAGAACAGGAAGAGCTGAAAGCATGCAGTCAATGTGTGTAACACACAAGAAATGAGAATGCAAAGGGCATATTTTGGAATTAATAAATGTGAATGTGGCTGAGCAGTAAGTAGGTTTTAACTTCCAAAAAATGAATACTGTAGTCAATAAACAAGCAAAGGACATGGAGAAAATGCACAAATTAGAAAATAATTAATAAACAAACATTGGAAAATATTCAGTCTTACTGGAATCAAAAAATGCAAATTTAAACACAATAACAGGAAGACTGACTCAAGATGGTGAATTATGTACACAAGTCTAATTAGTCTCTAGCCCCATAACCCAAAAATGCCTAGAATGATTTTAAAAAAATAAATAAAACAACATGTCATCAGAAGACTAGAAAAGAAATGTTGTAAAATTTCCAAAACATAAAAATCATACTAACGTAGGAAACTAAAAAAGCCTGCAGACAAAGGTCACTCCAACGATGTTAGCCACTCTGGAGGTCATTCAATGTCAGCAGTAAGTAAACAAGGAGGAGGCAGGATGATTAATGGGGAGGATTATGGTTAGCTGCTGTAACAGACAGGCACTGAAATCTCACTGATGCCATATGATGTTGACTTCCCCACTTCCATCACGTGCCATCGGCAGCACCATGCGGTCTGACTTGGAGAGGCAGTTAGTGTGTGCCTGGCTTGAGGCTGCCAGAAGTGCTTCTGACTTCAAACTACGATTCTGGTGGTTTCCTTAGGATAGGAAAAAAGTTGGAAGCAGGATCACCCTTGGAGTACAGCTAGTGGGACCCTATTCTGAGTCACGCCACTCAGGCATTGTAGGCTTCTGAGTGTGTTCCTCGAAATCTCCTATACCTGGTACTTGGAACTGCCAAGAAAAGAGGACATTGCCCAATGCTTCAGGGGGCTCCTGGTTACTTGCAAGGTTTGAATATGAGCTGGTATAGATTTGTTTATATTTCTTATGCTTGAGGTTGGTCCAACATCTTACATCTGTAGGTTTCAATTTCATCAAATTTAGAGAATTATGAAACTTTCATTACTTTTACATATTTTTTCTCTCCCTTCTCCATCTTATGCTGGAAGTCCAGTTATATACAGTTTAGCCTACATGATATTGGTCCACGGAGCATGAAGATTTAATATTTAGGTCCTTGCTTCTGTGCTTTTTCTGGGTGATTTCTATTACTGTCTTGAAATGAACTGATTTTCCTTCTCCAGTGACTCATTATTTGTATCCCACACAGTCAGTTTTTCATTTCAGATATAGTATTTTGCTTTAGAATTTTCTTTTGGGATATATTTTATTTTATTCTATTCTATTTTAAAGAGAACAAATAAAAATAACAGAGTTGTTGGGCTTTTTTGAGACAGGGTCTAGCTGTGCAGTTTGGGCTGGCCTTGTACTCACTTTTGTAGCCCCCAGGCTGGTCTCAAACTTGAAGAGATCCTCCTGACTCAACCTCCAGAGTGCTGAGATTACTGGTGTGCGCCACCATGCCCCATCCCTGGGGTGCATGGTGGATGCCCATATGTGGGGTCCAGACCACACAAGGCATGTGGGGTCAGGGATCAAACTTGAGTCCTTGTGCTTACTAGGTAGGTGTTCATGTCTCTTAGTATCTCCCCGGCCCCCAAAACAAAGTTTTTAAAACAGGTTAGTAGGGCTGGGCATGGTGGCACATGCCTGTAATCCCAGCACTCAGGATGCTGAAGCAGGAGGATTTTTGTGTATTTGAGACCATTCTGGGCTATAAAGTGAGTTCAAGATCAGTCTGAGCTGTATAGAGAGACTCTGTCTCAAAAAGACAAAACAGCAAAAACAGGTCAGTAGGAGAGTCACAATAATTGATACATTGCATATTGTTGTCTTCATTCCTTCAGAATAACTATTGAAATCACAACACAAGATATAGTCATGACATCTTGTCCAAAGAATGTTAGCACAAATGTCTCTTCAATAAAGTAGGAGGAACTAGTTGTATAACTATCTTAACTATTTTCTGTATAAATATATTTCTTTTTACCTTTTGCTCTTTCCCCTTTCCCCATCACAGTTTGTCTTTTCTTTTGAACAGTTTCTTCCCAATTCATAATATCTATTGTACAATTTGGATCTTATTTACTCATTAAGTTTCTCAACTAGTAAAACAATACAATGTTTATACATATGGGTCTGATTTATTTCACTTATGAATATGATATAAAATTGTATCCATTGACCTATAAAAGTCTTCAGTTTATCTATCCTTCTTTGTAGCTGATATATATACACACACACATACCTGGCAAGCACAAGGACTCAAGTTTGATCTCTGACCCCGCATGCCATGTGGCCTGGTCTGGGCCCCAGATGTGGGTGTCTACCATGCAGCCCAGGAATAGGGCATGGTGGTGCACACCAGTAATCTCAACACTCTAGAGAATGAGTCAGGAGGATCTCTTCAAGTCTGAGACCAGCCTGGGGGCTACAAAAGTGAGTATGAGGCCAGCCCAAACTGCATATATATATATATATATATATATATATATATATATATATATATATATACTCTCACATCCTTTTTAGCCATTCTTCAGTTGATGGGCTTTTGGATTGTTCATAAGATTTAGCTATTACAAATTGTGCTGCTTTAAGCATGAGAGCACACATTTTTAATTCTTCTGGGGAAATACCTACAAGGGAAATAGCTGGGTTCAATGGAACCTCTAGGCTTTTTTTAGAAACCTCCATACTGATTTCTACAGTGATTGCACCAATCTACACTCCACTAGCAATGGAGAAAGACTTCTTTTTCCCCATGTACTCACCAGCATTTGTTATCAGTTGATATTTTTGATGACAGCCATTGTCACTGGGGTGAGATGGTTGGGTGAGATTTGTTTTGTATCCAATGTATATGTATCTTTTCTGTTACTTCTGTCATCTTTGGAGTTTATTAGTCCCATAAATAAGGCCTTATATTTTTTCTGGGTTATAAATTAGTATAGTTACAGTTGGGTGTTTTTGCTAGAACCAGCACAGCTACTAGCCAAGGTCTGATTTATTTTAAAGGCAATGCTCTTAGAAGGTTTCTACCCAGCCGGGCGTGGTGGCTCACGCCTGTAATCCCAGCACTCGGGAGGCTGAGGCAGGAGGATCGGTGCGAGTTCGAGACCAGCCTGGGCTACAAAAGTGAGCTCAAGGCTAGCCTGAACTGCATAGCGAGACCCTGTCTCAAAAAGGCAAAAAAAAAAAAAAAAAAAAAGGTTTCTACCCAATGAGTTCTTCATAGTACAGATTTCTTCCACTATATCTGTTGCAAGCAGGAATAATTCCCATTCTTGTTTGAGCTCCAGTTGTCATTCTTCCTTCTGACGGTTGCTTTTCTGGTCTCAGAGAAACACAGTTTCAAATCAGAACTCAACCCAAACCTCAGAAGAACTCTCTGCTGAGCCTCTACTGGTGTGTATATGCACTTTCTTCCCCCTCTCCACAGTTGTATTCTTTGTGCAATCTAGGCTCTGACCCCAAATTCTTGCCATGCTGGCCTCTGAAAGCTCCCCTTCCTCCTTTTCATCTAGCTGAAATGCAGGTTCCATTTGGGCTCCTCCTCCTGCTGCTGAGGCCCAGAGGTGCCTAAGCTAAGACAGTCAAAACGCTCACTTTGTGCGTTTTCCTTTTCTCAGGCAGGTATCTCTATAATCTGTTATCCCAAAGCTGTTGTCTCAGGTGTATTTTCCAACTGTTTAGTTAAAGGTGAGCCTTTTATATCTTTTTTTTCCACCTGGGCCAGAAACCTGTCGATGTAGCTTTAATTCTCATTTCTCGGGTGTAGAACATAAACATTCTAAATTTTGAGAAATTCTGCCTGCTTCCTTTTTAACAAAAATATCATAAATTTGTATTCCAAGAGCTTTGGAGTCTGATTATTTTCTCTTTTTTAAAATTCATTTTAAAGCTAGGTGTGGTGGTGCACCCCTGTAGTCCCAGCACTTGGGAGGCTGAGGCAGGAAGATCTGTGCAAGTTCAAGACCAGCCTGGGCTACAAAAGTGAGCCCAAGGCCAGCCTGAACTGCATAGCGAGACCCTGTCTCAAAAAGACAAAAAATAAAATAAAATAAATAAAAAATAAAATTAATTTTAATTAGGAAAAAAGATAAAATAGCAGTGAAACAAGATGGTAGGATGGTTATAATAATTAATACACTGCTATTGTTGTCTTCATAGTCATTATTCAGAAGACAAGATGAAGACATAATAGCTTGTCTAAACAATATTAGTACAATTTTTTTCTTTTTTTTTTTTTGTCTTGTCTTTTTGAGACAGGGTCTCACTATGCAGTTCAAGCTGGCCTTGAGCTCACTTTTGTAGCCCAGGCTAGTCTTGAACTCATACCAATCCTCCTGCCTCAGCCCCCTAAGGCTGGGATTACAGGTGTGCACCACCATACCTGGCTACAAACTTTTATTCTCAATGAACTAAGAGAAAGTAGCTGTATATCTATCCTAACTCTCTTGTATGTGTGTGTGTGTGTGTATATATATATATATATATATATATATATATATATATATATATATAGTTTTTTTTCTTTTTGAAGTTTCTAATACTAGGAGAAAATATCATACCATGTCTTATAAGTAGATTGTATCAAAGGTAAAGTACAAATCATAAAACAAAGATTATAACTAAACAATATTCTGAAAATTAATCAAATATCAATTAATTAAAAATTAAATTAAATATTTCAAAACAGTTGGGCATGGTGGCACATGCCTGCAATCCCAGCGCTTAGGAGGCTGAGGCAGGAGGATTGGTATGATTTCAAGACCAGCCTGGGCTACAAAAGTGAGTTCAAGGTCAGCCACACTGCATCCTTAACCCCCACAGGCAAAAAGGAAACATGGCAATGAGAGTAGAGGGCAGGATATTCATATATCTACAATGTAATATTATTGTACTAAAAGCATATTTTTTGTTAAATCAAAGGAATAAAGATGAAAGATAATTTTTGAAAATTACAACATAACTAGTGATCTGGTGATATATATGGTTCAGCAGTTGAGTAATGTTTAGCCTGCCTGAGACTCTGGGTTGTGCTCCCATAACCAAGTAACTGAATAATACAATCAGGTAACCAGCATCAGAAAGACTTCAGTATGGACAGGGAATGACATTATGTCAAAGAATAATCAATTTTGTTATACTTACTTCATTTATTCAGGTGGCCAACAGTGAAAATGGGATGGGGAAATGATGATTATTTTTAAAAGCTCCATAAAGAAATAACCAGAAATATAGTGAGAAGAACATCATCTCTACTGTGATATATTTTAGACATTTTCCAGAATAAATTTTTTAAATTATAAAAGCTGCTAACTGCCTGGAAGGAAACCATTTCAGGGTAATGACAGATAATCAGTGGTAAGTGGAAAACAGATTACCATTATGGAGGTGACGAACAGAGCTGAACTCAAGAATTTTGGACATAGCTGAATGGAACATTACATTAAGAAAACAAAGATAGAGACACAAACATAGAAGTAGGCAGGAGCAACTTTTTTTTTTTTTTTTTTTTTTTTTTTTTTTTTTGCTAAATTCTAAAGGAAATTTAAATGAAGCCACAGAATCAGAAAGATTAGAAATGTAAAAGTGAGGAGGGATGATACATTAAAAGCCCAGATGGTAGTAGATACAGGTCTCAAGTGGAAAGGTAACTCAGCCATCAATAAAAATCAAAAGAAATTACTTTAAAAACAAACAAACAAAATCCCTTATCAAATAGAGTAAAATCTGCAGTTTTCCTGCCACTGGGGATCCTTCCAGTTTCAGGAAGACAGCATCGTCACCACCTCTGTTGGGAAGGAACTATTGTGATGGAAGGTCTGAAAGAGGAGGATATGGGTAATGACACAAGTACAAAGAACAAGCAATGTGACTGCACAAAGAGAATTGACTGCGGCACCAAGGTGAACCTGCCCTCCATCCCCAGTGCTAGTTCTTCAACGCTGAGTCCTGTCAAACAGTTCTAGCAGGCATCCTGACCACATTCATAGGCTTGTCCTTCTGTAACTGTAGGCTATCTGACGCAGGTTAGAGTTCATAATCCCAAGGGTTAATATGGGCGTGGCCTAAGATAAACCCCATTGCATGGAAGACTGGTGGGATCTGTATCTATTTCAGAGAAGTTCTAAAACTCATACTCAACAAATGCTGAATCTCAAGGGCTAGCCTAAACTTGGCCCATTTTTTTTGTTTAAAATGGAAATAAACTATTTAAATAGTTACTCACAATAGTGTCTGAGTATTCCTACACTAAATTTAACATTGCAGTAATTGTACCTTACCATTTCTCTCTAAGTCAATATCCATAGTTACTCCTAATTTGGGTCATGGTGGGATAAAGTCTGTTCAAAATAATTATCATAAATAAAAAAATAATGAAAGGAATAAAATTATTCCTCCTTTCTATATAAACCAAACAGACTTGTTCTACCTTTCCCCCATGTCTATCGAAAGAAATATCTGAATCAGTGGTCTGTTGAGAGCAAACAATAATTCCTAGTTGTTAAAGAGCTTGAATTTTACTTGAACAAATCACACTCCTCACAATGCCAGCCAAGCAACAGAGAACTGTGGCACTGTTTAGCTGCCTTAATAGGACATCATTAAAATTCTCTCTTCCATTCACTACTTGAGTTGCAAAGCCAGGGAAATGGTCCACTAAGTGCAAGTACAGGCATTCTAATTAGTGTCACTGCACCCAAGGTTTTTGCCCATGATAAGCTAAATCATGTGAAATGCATGAATAGTGAAATAGAGTGGCAAGTGTTCCAGAGAAGCCTTCTGAGCCAAATCCATATTCTGCCTCTAATTAGAATGACAAAGATTTCCTATATGAGACCTCACATTTCTAAATTCTCCATCCATTACTGATTCATCTTGGGAGCCCCCTGAGCCACAGATGCCCCTTCAGCAATACTCACTCTGTGTGTTTTCTAATTCCCTGGGACATAATCCATCTTTCCTCACCAGAAATTCTCCCTGGCATTACCTGGAGAGCAGTTATTCTCAGAGAACAGCTTGCCCATTGCCAGGCTTCATTTGTCTTTCCCCATGGATCATTTGTCACAGGAAGGTGGCCTGTGGAGGTAAATCCAGACGGAAGCTTGTGCAGTCTTCCATGTGTGAGGTAATGTCAGCACCAAGCAAGAGGAACCACTGCACTCTGCAGCAGGATGCACCAGTACAGAAATGAGAAAAATCCCCTAAGCAGAGAATCACACAGGCCCTACCAATCTTTGGAAGAAAGAGTCCACATTTATGAAAGAGCAATCACATGATTTTGCAGTTCTCCTGTGCAGCCTGAGGTCTTCCACAAGCCAAAAGTTTTCTTTCTTATAGTTGATTTTAACTAACGATATCAGAACCTGGCATGAGAAGGGTTCCTAAGGGTAGGCACACTCCTACATCCATTTCCTCCTCCTTTCCTACCCTCTGTTCATACCACTAGACTTCACATTTTGGCATAAATACCTCAGCCTCATTCATTCACTATAACATAAGATACTACTGAGGAATTAGAAATAGTAATTTAATTGTGCTTTAAGGAAGGAGAAAAGGAGGGAGGAAATATCAGGGAACCAAATTCTCATATGCAATCATGGAAGATAAGTGGGATATATAAAACTGACTTTAAAAGAGCAAGAAGTGGCAGTCTAGAATCCAATACAGAGAGATGGAGGCAGTCATCAGAAGAAGCAGGAGCTAAAAATGGGATCGCAGTGGAGGAAGGCACAATAATTACTTTTCATTCAAAGTGCTTTTGTACTATGTTGCTTTTAAGCTATGCATGTGTTATTTCAGTAAAAGTTTTCAAAACTACATTAAACTACAATAAAGCTGGGAAGATAGCTCTGTGGCACAAGTGCCTGCCTGGCAAGTGCAAGGTCGTGAGTTCAAACTCCAGCTCCACAAAAAAAAAAAAAAAAAAAAAAACTAAACTACAATAAAATAAATTCAAACCTAGCAATTAAATTTCTTCCTGTAGAGGAACTAGTGAGAAAAGAGGACTTTTCTCAGAGAAAGATGAGTAAGTTAATGGAAGTATGTTTCATCTAGAAGCAATTGAAGAACTTCAGAGCTTTTCCCTGTGCTGTTGCTGTTGTAGTGCTCTTTGCACAGATATGGACTAGGATTTAGCAGTGAACATGCTTAAAATAGGGGAGACAAGGAAATTTGCAGGGAAAAGAAAGAGAAAACTCCCCCAATCCAGTCTGAGCAGTTTTGCTCTAAATAATGTAAATTCCACAGACTCTTGAGCTCTATTTTGCTAACATAGATACTAGGGACATGGGTTTGGTAACTAACCATGTTGATTTTCTCCCACTAAAGTAAGAAATCAATCCTGTCTAAACTCATTTAAGTCTTTAAAATACAAAAGGAAATGGCCTTGGTTACTCTGACAGCCTCCTCAGGGACAGGAGCCAAGATCCTACTATAAACAGTCTCTCACACCCCTGTGACACTGTGGACTAAATGGTACTAATGACCTAGCTTGAGCCAACAACAATGCTTTAATAAGCCCAGGATCTTCTTCAGCACAGCCCAAAGCTACCAAGACTTCAGCTGAGTGTCCGGGGAAGCACAATCACTAAGACAAGGTCTAAGAAGAAGACACTCTTATGACTTCCAGAGTTCAAGACAAGTGCACATTCATGTCCAGCCTTGCTTGTTCAACCATGTCCACTGCACTTGTGGCCAACTGACCTTTTCCTTTACACTGTTCTCCAGGAGTGTGAGCATCAGCATGAGTTTAAAGGAATTAACACAATCTAACCTAAATCTAGTACTGTCTTACATAGTGACCTGTCACAATATTAAAAATGTATTGACCAAGCTGTGTGTGCTTCGCAGAACATAGCCTACAGAAAAACATATTCTACTCCCTAGAATACCTTTTGTTATGGCAAAAACAGCTGGAAACAACCTAAGCACCAAATACCATAGGCTGATTGAATGAATAATAATACAATCACATTATGAAAAATTATGCAGTTACTGAAGCAAAAGTAAAAACCAGCTGAGAGCCCAGGAATTCACACAGAAAGATGTCTGTGATGTATTACTACATTTTAAAAGGCAAGCTGCAGGAATATATACATAATGGTTCTATTTTTCAAAAAAAAATGTGCATGTGTCTATTTTTTCACATACCTGGGAAAAGATATGAAAGGGTACATATTAGACTATTAATAGAGATAATCTCAGTGCACAGAATTGTATCCTAGTGAGTATTTTGATTTTTTTAGCTTTCTTTTTTTTTTTTTTTTTTTCTGGTACTGAGGATTGAACTTAGGACCTTGTGCTTGCCAAACATATCCTTATACCACTGAGCTATATTCCCAACCCCCTAGCAAGTATTTTGAACTACTATATAAACTGTGCATTATTATATATTGAAGGAAAACACTTTTTTTTCTTTTTTTACCAGAAATCAAACTCAGGGCCTCATACTTGCCAGGCGGGTGCTATACAACTGAGCTACCTCCCTGGCCCAATAAAATTTATTAAGAGTACGGGGAAAGTTATCAAAATCTCTCTATTGAAAATATGTCATTTTTCAGTATCCTCAGGATCAAGATTTCACAACCTTCTATAAGTTTCTCATAATAGTTCACATTTATGAAGATAGCCTCATAAATCCCAGCACATGGGAAACTAAAAACAGGAGGATCACTACGAGTCTAAGCTGCACAGTGAGAGTCTGTACCAAAGATATAAATGAAAATGATAAAATGAACTTCGTTCAGTTACAGAACAGGCTACTTAGGTTCATTCCACAGATAAGAAAACAATATAATGCAAATGAGATTACATCATTCTAGCAAATAGCCCAGCCAGGATTTCAAAGCCCTAACAGTAAAGTTTATGTTCCTCCTCTCACTATTCTGTACCTATTAGACACAGGCATCTACGTTAATCATTTGCTTCACGTGCTGCAAGGAATCGAGCACAGGCTCTCCCTTGTGCTAAGCATGCACCCTACCCAGAATTATACTCCCAACTCAACTTTATAACTCGAAATAGCATGTACAATGAGGGTCATGAAAAAGCTCTCTTGTACCTTATTAAAAGGCAACCAAGCCAGGCGTGGTGGCGCATGCCTGTAGTCCCAGCACTCGGGAGGCTGAGGCAGGAGGATTGGTGCGAGTTCGAGACCAGCCTGGGCTACAAAAGTGAGCTCAAGGCCAGCCTGAACTGCATAGTGAGACCCTGTCTCAAAAAGACAAAAAAAAAAAAAAAAAAAAGAAGGCAACCAAAGGAGATAGAATGTTCCTAGCACTCAACAAGTCTCTTTTCTTCCATTCATAGACTTAATCCCCTTGGGAAAAAATATCATTCATGAATCACCATATCCTCTGATAGAGTCACATTTTTTCCAGCCTCAACTTCTACCTTCCATTTTTCAGTAATTTGCCCAGTGAATTCTGTCCAAATTCTCTATCTTGCTTTAGACTTGACACCTGAGTAGATGGCCTCTATGTTGACAAGTACCTCACAGCTACTAAAAACTAAGATCCAGTTCACATATCCTGCAGGTGTGCTATTACATTTTGCACAGTAAATAAATTATGGGAGTTTCATGCCCAATCCTGAGAGGAGGTAGCTATTGTGTTAAGGGAATTAATGTAAGGGCACTGGGAGCCATTAAATGCTTTTATGTGAAAGAGCAAGGGACTTGATACAGGTTTGCATTCTATAAAGATCACTATAGCAACAGCATACCTAAGACAAAAGTATTGTGGGCTCAGAGTCATTTGACCTCACACCTTTTCCACCTCTCTTTGCACTTGGTTTGTCAGTCTAGTCTTAAATTTGTAGCAGTTGCCAGCAACTCTGTAGGAGGGATAGCAGTCAACAATATTTAGACGGAAATGCTCATTACAGCCAAGGTGTAAAACTCAGTAGGATTTAGAAAATGCAAAGCATATAAATAAGAAATGGGAAAACATAATAGACAAAGGAGAGGAGGTAGTTGTGTCTCCTATAGTGTACCCTGAGGTGTGACTGGGTTTATTACTGATGCTGTGTTCACACATGGCTTTCGTGACCAGCACAGCTTTTTATCCCATCTCTGACTGGTCCAAAGATCACGCTCCCCAGGGATCTACCACTTCATGATAATGATTCATTATTTATTCCAGCCCCAGGACATTTCAAATGAGTGTTTCAAACCACTGCTGTTATTATATTGGATTTAACTCTACTGATGCATTCATTGACACCGCAGGAACCATGAAGCAGTGGTCTCTGTAGTGCTTTGAAGATGCATCTTTATTTGATTTTCTTTCATAAATCCTGAAACTAGACTCAAGAATCTTTCAACAATAATCAATCAAAATAAACATATTTGTTGAATTAATGAATGTCTTAATGAACTAGCAGAATATAAACTAATGGCAATATTTTAAGGCATTAACTCATTAATTTTCTAAAGGAGCACTCCCAACCCTTTCCAAGCAGGGCCAAAATAACAATAGCATAAGAGCTGCAGCTAGCATTGCCTGGCATGCTGAGGTACTCCTTAAATAGTCACTGAAGAAATGTATGATAATATGTACTGCTAGAACGTTTCATTCTCCTCCTTTTTCTGTTGATAAAACACAAGTATCGTATGGTACATACTGGAAATGGGCATCTGTTCTTTTTTTAAGTCTTCTTTTAATCTTTCTGCCTGGGCTCCCTGCTACCTGAGTCACAGCATCTACATACTCTAACAGAAGGAAAATACATAGCCATAAGAGAGAAAAATCAGTAGACTGCTTCCAAGACATTTCTGGAAAACCGAACTCTTCACTATCAACAGAAGAAAGGGAAACAATAAATACAAAAACCAAAACCTCCCCAAAGTATAAACATAGTTAATAGGACAGGACTCTTCTCCTTGAGCTGTGGGAAGAAATTCGACCTGAATTTGACTCCAAGTTTTCATGGGTTGTATTTGCTTGAATCTGTAAAAAAAATTTTAAAAAAAGGGAAGGGACCGCCGGGCGTGGTGGCTCACGCCTGTAATCCCAGCACTTGGGAGGCTGAGGCAGGAGGATTGGTGTGAGTTCAAGACCAGCCTGGGCTACAAAAGTGAGCTCAAGGTCAACCTCAACTGCATAGCAAGACCCTGTCTCAAAAAGACAAAAAAAATTAAAAAATAAAAAATAAAAATAAAAAAAGGGAAGGGGCACTGAAAGAAATAAAAATATGCAATTGGTGGCTGACATAGTCAACAGCGTATCTTTTAAAAAAAAATTATAACTCTCTGTTATGCCAGGTGTGGTGGTGCGTACCTCCAATTCTAGCAAGCTGAGGCAGGAAGATCATTATGAGTTTGTGGTGAGTCTGGGCTACATAATAAATTCAAGGTCAGTCTGAACTATATAGCAAGACCTTGTGTCAAACCACACTCCCTCAAATTAAATAAATAGTATCTCTTTGTAATACTCTTCCACTGGAAAATTATATCATAAAGCAACTATAAGTTTAAAAAGCTAGTAGTATCAACTGGCATGGTAGTTTTCTTACTTTGATCTAGAAGTATTTGATTATGGAACTGCAAGAAAGTCCAAATTCTGCATTTATCTTTTCTAAGAGGCACAGAATATACCAGTGGTGCCTAAGTCATAAGGTTCTGCAGGTGAGCAAGAGCTGAGAGGGTGGGCACAAGCCTGGGCAGGGCAAAGGGCACTCCTGCTTACTCATTCTCATCGGTATACTGTTGCCACAATGGTCTTTCCAATATGCAAACCTGTATCAGGTCACTCCCTCCCTCCTTTTTAAAGCATTTTGGGGAGCTGGGGAGATAGCTCCGAGGCACAAGTGCCTGCTGGGCAAGTGCAAGGTCGTGAGTTTGAACCCCGATCCCACAAAAATAAAATAAAATAAAATAAAGCATTTAATGGCTCCCAGGGCCCTTGTCATGATTCCCTTAACACAGTGTCTACCTCCTCTCAGGACTGGGCATAAAACTCCATCCTGACTAGTTGCTATTATTCATTTTAGCTATGAAAAGAGTTTAAGCTAATTGCTAGGAAAAATAATAAACAATATGAATCTTTGCCTCCAGAGAGATTAAGAAAGTATTTATAAATAGTAAATACTTATTGAATGAATGATTAAACCAATTAATAAATAAAACATTTATCTTAAATTATTCTCAGTTCTAATTCAAAATCTGCTACTTTATATCCACAGGAGTAAAAAATATATATGTTCCCATATGCACAGGAACAAGGATTATTTATTTACCTGTCTATCTAAACACACACAAACACATTTAGGCACTATGAACATGGTCTTTTTAGTGGGACTGTTGAGCCAAGAAAGTGATGGGCTTACTTGTTTACTTTCTTATCCTCAACACCAATTTTTATCATCCATTTTAACATTCTTAAAGTCCCTTGAGCCAACCAAGCAAACAATTCGATTGAAAATAAAATTGTAATCCAGTCATCTACTAACTACGGAATTGACTAGAATCTTAACTCACTTCCTTAGTACCATTGCAGTCTGGAAAGAAAAAGATATTGCATAGTATTAATGTATCATGCAGACTACAAGACTCAGGACCCTGAGTACTTGGAAACAACCTATTCAGGTTTGATCCCTGGGCCTGCTGTGCTGGGCCCAACCCTGGGGAACACTAAGAAGGCAATTGAGACTGGGCGTGGTCGCACACACCTGTAATTCCAGCTCTTGAGAGGCTATAAACAGATGGATCACTAGGAGTCTGATCTATATAGTGAGAACCTGTAGACCCTTCCCCCCAAAAAACAGTAGTCACCCTGATTCTTTCACATTCTATGTCTACTCCGTTTCTAAGTCATGATAACTGACTATAATAACTATCTCTAACTATGACTCAGCCTCCCTCTTACCACCCTATTTTAAGTCAACTACCAGATCTTTTTCCCAGGGCACTTGTCACCATTTGTCCTTTTTTGACAAATTCATTTTCTCTAATTACATCAGACTTAATCTCTTTCTTGCATGAAACACTCAGTGAGTGACTTCTCATGGCAATGTGAGGAAACTCTAGACCCCTCACCAGGGCACGTGAGCACTGCAAGGCCCAGCCTCCACCCCCCTCTCCAGCTGCAACTCCCTTATCTCCCTTGTTCAGGACTTCTAAATCTACTGGTCTTGATTACTTCAGGTCTATTTGCTTAGTCCCCACCCCTTCAAATTTATCAAATGATTGGTTCCCCCCCACATTCCAACTTTAATTACTCATCAACCTCTAACACTTCACCCTATTTTATTTCTTTTGTGGTTGCACTTCCATACCACAAAGGCTTCAGAAGCACAAGGATTTGACCTCTGTCCTGTCCTCATGACCTAGAAGTTCACTAAGCAATTGAGTGCCCACCCAGAAGAACTTCCATTTCCAAATTAGATGTGGGTGTGCTATGAAGATTAGCACCATTTTGAAAAACAAACAAGTTATGTCTTTGAAAGGAATATTTCAGATCACACAGTGATAAGATTTGTATCTCAAAGTAAAGGAATGACCTGTCATAGGCAGACACCACAGATCTTTCATCTTTCATTCCCACTGGATTAAGATCTAAAAGTCTGATTTCATCACACTGAGATCCTCAGACTAAGCCGTATGAGTTATTTTCTTTCTCCAGACAATTGATAAACAGAAACTTCTAATCAATCGTCACTATCATTTACTCAATATTTCATCTTTGGAAACCTTTCTGCTTTGTCCTGGTGTAGTTACAGCTCCACTCAGTGGAAAAATAAGGAAGACAAGCAAATAATACAGGTGTGTTTCCTACATGGTTACTGAGATAATTTATGAAGCTCCGAAGACAAAAATTATAGTCTGCAAAAAATGTCGGAATAATGAAGAGTATTTTATTATTTAGATTGAATATGGTAACCTCTAAAAATTAAATATGAATCAAGTATCAGCAAGTATTTTATGATTGCTTAGCTCTTTCTCATCTTCTCAACTCTTATTTCTACAGAATCCTTGAAACTTTTTAGTAATTTTCACTCTGAATAGTTCAGCTTGCCAGGAGACACTGAGATTTGCCCAAAAGTCATGAATTCAAAACACAATTCACTCTGGTCAGACCCAGAAATCAGACCATTAAAAGCAAATGATTTCCCCTATCTAGACACAGAGAAATTCATCCATGGAAACTACCACAGGCAGTATTATTTTTCCAGAAAAAAAATTTTTTTTAATAAAGTGCCTTTTTTGACCCCTGCCTAAGGGGAAAGTCTCATTTATGCAGCTCCCAATAGCTGTGAGAAACAAGGAACCAACACCTAACCCATGTCCAACTGGCTTAACTTCTAGAAGACCAGATACACAAGTGGATGATCTCTCCCAGAGAATCCCAGAAATGTTTTCACATTTTTTAGGATTAAATACATTGCAGTTACAGGTCCCCAAGTCACCAAAGCAGTCTGACTTCTGGTAACACACAACAAACACAGCCTCCTCCTCTTTATACTAAGTCTTCCAAAACATTTTAGATGTAGTTTCAACATAACATTATGGAAATTATGTTATTGCTTCCTTGTTTAGCTTCCATCATTTCCGTTTGAGCTTCACTAAATACTGGACTGCTCATAGGACTAGCTCATTAGAGAGCTTCTTCAGCTCCTGGAGAAATTAAAACTAAGCAAAGTTTGTCTTTGGTGATCCAAGATAAACTCTTTATCTCCTCTCTCCCGAAGTTTCTGTCCCTCTTTAGTCCTTAAGCTCTCTCCCTATCAAAGTAGCCTCAAAGCAAGAAATCTGAATTCCTTGGCACTAAAATAAGTGTCTGTTAGAAGCCTCAAGGATGACCTTCCTCAAGCAGTAAAGGGAACAAATGAGAATTAGAGTTTTTAAGCACACTGTGTTTTCAAAAACAAGAAAACGATAGGGAAACTGTAGAGGAGTTTTCCCTGAACCTGCAAAACTACTGCACAGCAACTGTCTGCTTTGCCTACACCATAGTTACTGATTCAATTAAAAGCTTCAAAGACTCTTCTCCTTGAATATTTCATAGTTTACAGATATGTGAATAATTAATTTTCCATTCATGAGATAATTACAAGGATGCTTTGAGGGGAGAATTAGTATGAAAAGGAAAAATTGTGCAGAGGAAGCAATGACTGTGAACTTGGTATTTAATAATGAATAAGAATTTGACAACAGATGTGTTAGAGGCCATTATAAGGAATAGGATCAAAATGAGCAATGAAAAGTGGAACTAAGAGCTTATGTCAACAGAGTGGACTCTGATCCACCTCTCCACAAGACTCCATCTCAGGTATGAAAATATTACTGATATTCATTGTGTGAGAGAGGACAGGTAAAATATGCCCAGCTTTGAAGCAATCTACAGTAAAATGGGTTTAGACAGAACTGTAAACAAATAGTATGAGATTACTCAAAATGAAATTCAGGAAATCCCCAAGTCTGGCCGGCACTCTCTCACAGGCTGCCAGCAGAGATCTGTGTCTGGTTCAGACTCCACACAGCAGACCAGAGAGAGGGCAGTTATAGTAACGAGGCCTTTGCTGCTGATGTGAACTTTAACAGGTGTCCCTTCACCCTCTGTACCACCCTGCTGGGCCTGTGTTGAGTATGCACTCTCTTGGAAGCCCTAGTCCTACTGGCCAGCTATCCATGGAGCTGCTTGTTTTGGACACTTAAAAACAGTAAATATTTTCTTTGGGCTGAAAATGTCCGATAGCATGGGTATGTGTTCCCCCAGCAAGATTTGAATTAGCAACCACCTTTTTTTTCTTTTTGGATCTCTTCAGTGGGGAAATATAGATGACCTATTCTGAGGACTTTTTTTGTGTGTGTGTGAGGAAAGTATTTAGGCCTATTCATATGCCTTTGGATTCCCACCAATGTAATTATTCATTTGTGCAAAATGAATACATTCAAACAGGTTGAAAGCAGTCTCAGTAAACAGTGAGGTGTTCATATGGTCAAATATAAATGGAAAATCTTGTAGCTTAGAATCACAGAAGCAGATTCACAAAGACTGCAAAGACCATTTAATTTACTTTACTACTTTATTATTTACGGAATTCATTTTCATTCCATCCACTCAGGCAAAACTCAACAGGATCTGCCAGAGGACCATGCTAATCCCATTGACTCCCAAAGTGTGGTCCTAGAATGAGAAACATCAGCATCACATGAACTTCAAGTCTTCTTAAAATTATTTTTTTGTAGTGCAGGGGATCAAATTCATGGGCGCTGTATCACTGAGCTCCATCTCTAATCTTTTATTTTTTATTTTGAGGCAAGATATCACTAAGTTATCAGGACCTGATCTTATCATTTTCCTGCCTCACCCTCCCAAATTTAAAACCAAAAATTCTGTAGTCTCATTCCAGATGGATTGCATTAGAAACTGCAGAGGTAGGACCCAGCAATCTATAGCTTAACAAGTCCTTTCTTTAACTCTGACACACCTAAAGGTTTCACATTAATTCTCTGTACCCTATTAGTGGTGTGTATTAGATGAGGCTATTTAGTTTAACTAGATTAAACAAAAAAGGGAATCTGTTGGCTCATACAAGTCAAAAGACCAGGGAAGAAAATCTTCAGAATAATCTGTGGAAAGCATACCTTGCCACTAGCTTCAGATTTCCTTTTCTTCCAAGCACATTCTCCTCTGTTAAGAGCTGAACAGAGATTGTCTTTATGCCACCCACCTGGCCTGATTCCCACAGCTTTCCACAGACCCTCAACGAGGGTCCCTTTGGTCTTCTCCCATGCCTTGGCCATATCATTCTCCTTTCTCATTACATCCATGATGTTCCACGTGACTGCAATACTTTCCAGTCATCTAAGTCCATCAAAACTCTTTCCCAGATTTAAGAGCAGGCTCAAGTTCTACTGCTTCCATGGAAAATCCTTTTATCCAACCCTCTCTTATAAACATTCTCATGAATTCCTACAGCATAAAGTGTCTCACCCATATAATGTTGCCCTTAATTACATTTCTCAGTGGCCAGGTTTTGTTGCTGTTGTTTAAATCTGTGTTAACTTAAGGAAGTGAACATAGTGGTAAGGATTTGGAGGGATTTCATGTAACCCAATAGCAGGATGATTAAGCTCCAATAACTTGGAAAGGTCTTACTGTTACACAAGAAAACTTATTTCTCATGTTCCATTACGGATGGGCACACCTTGATTTGTCTCCTGAACCTTCAATCAATCAACTACCTGACTGGTGAGCCTAAAACAAGCTACAGAGCCAGAGACATAACTCAGTAGCTCAGCACCCACCTGGCAAACACAAGGTCATAAATTCCATTCCTGGCACCAAAAAAAAAAAAAAAAAAGGCAGAAGAAGAAAGCATCTCTGACTTCTCTTCAAAAAGAGAGGCCCTTCTGTGGGAGCACTGCAGGAGAGATTCCAGATTAGGTAAAAACAAGGGTGGGGTTGTATGGCAACTTTCTAAACAGGTTTTGATGAGGTGGGTATGTTTATTTCTAAGTTGAAGTCACTAAATCCCTTGTTGCCACAAGACTAAATTTCTTCTTCAAGCAGCTTAATAAGATGAAAATTTTATTTCAACTTGCCTGATTTAATAATCTTACCATCAATTGGTTTAGGCTTCAGGAAAGAGGGAATTAATAGCCACACTAAAATTTAAATAAAAGCCAGCTACCCTGTCTTCTCTTATCCAAGCTCCATAGTTAAGACCCCTCCCATAAATCTATGATAATTCATCACCATCTGAAAACCGACTTCTTTTTAACTTGAGCTTCTGACTACTCAAAAATTTGGACATTTATATGGAACTGATATTAATATTAGTAACAAACACTGCTAATTTCCCCATAAGCTTATTTACCTCTTTTTCTTTGGTAACCAATAGAACATCCAAATTTTAGGTGGGCAAATGGAAACCCAAAATGTAAAACCAGATTTCTTTTTTTTGTGTGGGACCAGGGTTCAAACTCATGACCTTCCACTTGCCAGGCAGGCACTTGTGCCATGGAGCTATCTCCCCAGTCCCTAAAAAGATTTCTTGTTTTGATGTGCTCACATTTAGCTTTCCATAAATAAAAGAGTTATGTAGAAGAGCTGTGCACAACTTCTGGAAGATATCCTAAAAGGGAGTTTGCTCTATTCTTTTTTTTTTTTTTTTTTTTTTTTTGGTGGTACTAGGGATTGAATTCAGGACCTTGCACTTGCCAGGCAAGCACTTATTCCACTGGGCTATCTCCCCAGCCCAGAGTTTGCTCTATTCTTTCCATTTCTTTCTTTTTACTGATTGAAATGCAGTTCTAATGTGTGCAGCTATAGCAGACATCCTGGGCCATGAAACAGAAGCAAGAAGTATGCTTGAATTGACTCTTATGCGCTTGACAGAGCCAGCTGATAAACATTCAAGAATTTTGTATACTGGTTAGGAAGCCATTTTAGTTTACAATTGGCTGTGGTCAGAATTCCACTATGGAAATTAGGCAAATGCTAACCTGCACCACCACCCTTCAGAACACTAGTATTTCTGTTACATCACTTCCACACATTGGAGATAGCAGAGCAAGAAAAAGGATGAGCCTGAGTCTCAAGGGATCATAAAATGGCTTGCAATGCAAGCCATGACTGCCTATACATAGGACAGACAAGTGAATTTCCATTTCATTTAGGCATTTCAACTTTTACTTTCTTTTCTTCAAAGCCAAAATAATCCTGATAATTATTTGAGATACTAGGTCCCACTCAGCATCGCCTGACTATAGTTCAGGAAACTGAAAAAGAAAATCTAATTTTACTTAGGTCAGGTTTCCACATACCTGGCATAATCTGTGGGGACCAAAGACATAGGTCCCAAGTACAAAAGTGCCCACCCAAACCCATTCTTTTAGCAGAGATTGCCAGTTTACAGCTAAGAAAGTAGACATGGGCCAAGTAGGTACTGCAAACCAACTCACTATAGTACCATCCAATATATATACACACACCTAGTGACATCCCATGCAGTATCTAGTCCTTTTAAGCCTATTTGAGTTTTTTTCCAAAAACACTTTATAGTCGGTTTATACGTATTTTTCCCATGACAGCTACATAGAGGTTTTCTCTTTGGCACTGAGTGCTACAGACTGTACCAGATGGTCTTGGTCACTAAGCGCTCTAAGTGTCTTGTTAATGCAGTATGGTCTATCTCTACATAGTCTATTTATATTTGTTTTCACAGTTCTGACCAATAATACCTGACAAAAGTTGTTGAAATGATGGTGCTGTGAATGCCATAGGAAATCTTCAAATGCCTGTTTCATTCCAACTGACATCTTCAAGGAAACAGAATAAAGTTCTTATGTATGAGAGACTAGTAGAGGCCCTTAGACTTTATGAGAGGCTTCCTAAACACCCATCACTCTGTACAGGTAGGATCCATCAACATGACATAGCCAGAGGCAGATCATGACCTCAGGGGATCTGAAGAGACCTGAAAACCTACTGCAGATGCAAAAGTGGAAATTCATTTTGAGCCAGCTTTGCCATAATGACAAAACTGCTGTTTTAATTAGGGTGTCCAAATTCAAGGACACAATGATAGACCCCCAAATCCATCTATTTAAAATGCATGTACTTAAAAATATGTTTGTATGTGCGTCCCTGTGTGTTTATGTTAATATTTCATATCTGGGCAGATACTATATCCCTGGCTAGATCATGCACTTGGGAAGATCTGTAGACAGATTACATAAGAAAAATTCCCAAAAATGTGATGTATGAAAAATGCAATGAGGGGCCCGGCGGGATGGCTCAGCGGTCTAAAGCGCCTGCTTGGGAAAGCTTGGGCGGCTTCAGGGACCGCGGTTCGATCCCCGGCACCACATGCTGCGCCAGCCCTGCCCTCTGTGCGGGCTGAGCCAGCCATAAAAATGAGTGAATAAACAAATAAAGGTTAAAAAAAAAAAATTAAAAAAAAAAAGAAAAATGCAATGAGACAAGTGAGCAGAGAGTAATGTTCATGACAGTTGCTCCAGTGCATTAACACCATATGAGGAGCGCAGACCGCCCAGAATTCCATCCCCCTCACTGGTCACTGGTTTTAAAATGGACAAATGGAAAAAAAAAAAAAAAAGGACACATTTCCACTTTGATCAATAGACAGCTTTTTGGATTTTTTGTGGGGTTTTTTGTTGTTGTTGTTGTTGTTGTTGTTTGTTTGTTTGTTTGTTTTTTGGTCTTTTTGAGAGAGGGTCTTGCTCTGCAGTTCAGGTTGGCCTTCAGCTCATTTTTGTAGGCCAGGCTAGTCTCGAACTCACATCAATCCTCCTGCCTCAGCCTCCCAAGTGCTAAATTTTTTGAGAAAGTCTTCTAATTCCCCAAAAGGAGAGAGCAAAATAAGATGTTCCTCTTTTTCTTCTGTATTTTGGGAGGAACCACATGCTTTGTGGGCTTATTGTAAGGCAGCAGGTACTCTTTGCAGGCCTGTAACCGGGAAAAAGATTTATATCTTGTAGAGACTAGAAGGTCCTCAGGAGGAAGCAACATTATTCTCATCTCTACTCCCTACTATAAGGCAAGCACAATGTTTGAAATATGTTTACAGTCACCAGTTGGGCAGTCCAAATCAGCAGTGTGACAAAAAAGTTCAAGAACAAAAATCCCAGTATTTTTTTTTCCCCCTCAAGAATAGGATTAGGTACTTGGCAGCAAGAAAAACTGTGATTAGAACAAAAACTTTGGGAGGAAATGCAATGAATCAAGGATTCTTGCCTCAGATTTTGTACCCCTTCCACTACTAATTCAGAACCCTTCTTCTCCATTCTACCTTAAAATCCACATTCTTCCTATACTAACTGGTCTCTCACTTTAGAATTAGCTTTATTGACTTACTTTGCTCTTTATTGGTCAGATAAGGTTCTTAACGTTTACTGTACACCAAGATCCTTGCTTCTAGATCACTTGAATCTAACAAAAAAGACAAGGCTGAGAAAGATGAAATCACAGTTTGAGTGCTAAACGTCAGAAATTGCTGAGAAAGTCACTGGAGAGCATCAGCATTTCAACATATCTGCTTCTCTGATGAAAGAAGAGTTGGACCAATACAGGGGTTTATCTCTTGGGGTCAAACATTTCAGAGTAAAAACTATACCTGCCATCATCCTTGGCTGTTTGGAGGGAGTTTGACATGGGTCCTCCATACAATAAGATTGAGACTGAAGACAGATGGCATATGCTTATAATTGTAGCCTTCTGGGAGTCAGAGGCAAGACAACTGCAAGTTCAAGTCCAGTGTGAGGAACTTAGCAAGACTCTCTCAAAATTAAAACAAAACTAAAGCAGAATTGGAAACATAACTCAGTGAATTCAATGTGAAAGTACTGAAAAACTGAATCCAAACAATGTTGCCTCCCACCACAACTAAACTTAGGTCTAGTAGTTGACTCTGGTCTGGAAGTTGCAAAATCACTGAGCTGAGTGGCATCTAATCCTGAATGATCCTGTGCAGTGTGGGAGGAGCAGCAACAGAGGTTCTTACATTGAGAAGAAGTGAGAGAAACCAACCTACACGGCTTCTCTTTGGAGTACCAAGAATACAAGTTTCCCTTAACTTTGACCGACTGCAAAGATGGTTGGACTAAACCATCCTGCTTTCCTTTGAGTAGTGCTCTAAGTGTGAGCAAGATTACTGCTCCTGAGAATTATCTCTACCTGCAGCAGTGATGGCAGACCTGTTAAGGCTTTTAATGGTACAGACCCATGCCACAGGTTCACTACCACTGAAGAGCTTGGTGGGAGGTGCCCTGTAAAGTCCACCAAAGAAGCAGAACATGCATCCAAGAGAAAGACCATACTCAGATGCCTAACACAGAGAAATTAGCCAAAGAACATGAGTGTGGCCAGACATGCAGCCAAGACCTATAGAGGGAAGAGTGCAACCCAATCTTACTAGAGGCAACAGAAAAGGTAGGAAAGTGGAATGGATGGTGGCTTCTCTGGAGGGTAACTATGACCAAAGGTTCCACCCTCAACTAATGTTGGTGGGGAGGTACAAGGGACATCTTGGAATTGAAAATGATTTTAAACTATTAAAATGAATGCTGCTGAGTTTTGAGATTTTGATGGGTCTTTCAACAAACTACAAGTGATACAAGTTATGAAACTGGCCTGAGACATCAAGGAAGCTTGCAATCCAGTAGACAGTTTTGACAAAACATGATTGATAGCAATTATGAGAAAAGTGATACCTTTCATGTTTATATTTTAATATAAGGATCCTCACCAAACTGGTTATACATGTTCATGTTTGCAGTTCCCCAGAAGGAGTTGAACTATTCCCCTCTCCTAATACATTTACGTTTCCAAGGATGTTTTCATGGACACAAGGTGGAGAAGAGTGGGCAAGTGTGTTAGAGGTAACAGTTAATCTCCATCAAGAGCCAGGTGTGTCTCAGGGTATTAGGTAAATAATTAAAACCAGGACCCATATTACCTAAGTCTACACTACCCAAAACATGTTAATCACATGAAATTATTAAAGCTATCACAAGATTGTTGGTTAATGATTTTGGAGGGTAGGGTCTCACAATATAGCTCATCTTGGTCTTAAACTTTTGTGTGTGTGTGTGCAGGGTCTCACTATGCAGCTCAGATACAGTGATCCTTCTGATTTCTGCCTCCCTAGTGCTGGTGTGTGCCACCACACATGGACTCTATCATCGGTTCAGCGTACCTGGGGGCAGGGCCGGTGCAGGATGCAGTGCCAGGGATCAAACCCTAACCCCTGTGCTTACCTAAGCAAGCACTTAGTCTGCAGAGCTATACCGCCAGCCCTTAAATTCATAATACCCCTGCTTTAGCCTCCCAAGTACTGTGATTACAGGCATGCGTCACCATGCTCAGCTAATAATATGGGTTCTGATCTGATGGCTGTCTTCATAATTGAAGGTAAATAAATTCAAAAGGTAACCAAATAAAACTCTTACAGTATATCAAAAATGAGAGAATGTGTTGATAATTTGGAGTTTAACCAAAGGTATTTTTACCTGTTTTATGCAGTGAAACTAATACTAGGATATTCCAGGATATTCCAAACTCAGATATAGTGCCCAACAATCCAACACTGAATGACCATAATTAGCTATATAGTTGTCTTTACCAAATTACATTTACAACTTTATAATATAAATAACTCACATCCAAGAATTACAGGCCAATGAATTTCACACATCTATAGTTCACCACCTTTCCCAGAGGTTCCTATGTCCATCCAGGTGGACAGGTCTGGGAGGAGTCCAGAGCAGACACAGGCTTTGGCACCACTTCCTTAGGTAATTACCACTGTGAGTGTTTTCAAAGACTCCCCCTCTACTTCTGGACAAAAACTCCCTTCCAGTGGGCCTGAAAAGTAGAAATTCTCAGCATTCTTGCCATTCTCTCTGGCTGAGGCAGCTCTCCGGAACAATCTTGCCCTCAGGCACCTGAGGATTTGGGCCCCTAGCTCTTCCGTGGGAAACTGGCTGAGTTAAGTGCAAAGGGCAGTAGGAGAGGCCTGGAGATAACAAAACGAAGGGTGGGTGGAGGGTGCAGGACAAGGAGTGTGGTCTGCAGAAATTCACCAAAGGTTCCAGGACTCAGCACTGTGATGACTCACCTAGGAACGGAAAGGGAAGGGAACAGAGAGGCTGGGCAAAGTTATACAGGCTGGAGAGGAATACAGGGCCTCAGCACAAATCCTCAATAAAGATTCTTTAGCTAGACTAGTGTGTGGAAAGTGGGGGTGGGCAAGGATGTGTTCATTAAAATCTGCAAAGTCCAGTGCAGAAAGACCAGCTACTAGAAATTCAATCAGGTGGAATTGTAAGGAAGCACCAGGAAAAATCCTCTTTCCCTCTTCTTCTACCTCCCCTCTCATTCCTCCCTCTTCTCCCTGGTTCTTTCCTGCAGAGACTGGGAGGTGGCACTCACTGGAGAACTGTACAGTACCTGTAGGCTCCTCACTCTAAGCCCCAGACAAACCACTAGAGGGCAATGTCATCAGTGGTCCCTAAATGCTGATTTCCTTTGGCTTCAGCATTCAGCCAGGAGTATCCACACATCCTGTAACAGGATGTTCCTTCAGTTCTCATTGTAAACAAATGAACTCAGGGTGGACACATCCAGATGCACATCACAACAACACGCTGCCTGTACTGCACCAGGCAAAGTTCTTGGTAAAAGTAGAATTATTTTGTCTAATTCTGCACCACAACATAGAATCCAGAATTACATCTACCTTTCTTCTTGATTTTTTGAATTTCTCTCAAGTGTTACCCCATGAGTAAAAGTAACCCTTGCAACGAAATTAAAGTTACACAATCCAGCACATTTGTACAAGACTTTGTTCTTATTTTGATATTCAAATTACAAGTATTTGGTTTAGTCAAAAGTGGGGTTGCCCAGCTACACAAAAACTGTCAACTAGGCACGTACACAAATCCAGGGATCAGCAGCCACATATGGTGCACTGAGGAAAGCAAGTTACTAGAAGCCTTGGGCTTTATGGGCAATTTTTTTTCCCCTTCCTACAAGTTTAACTTAGAGCTCCTTAGGCAGAGATGGCACGGGACACCCTAGCATCTAATTTTGTGAGATGAACATTGCAAGAAGCCACGCAAATCAACTGACTGAAGAGCAAAGTGAAGAATAAATGGGGAAGTGTTCAAGACAGGAAAGAATGCAACAGGCTTTCCACAGACAGGAATTTTTCTGCTCCTGCACTGGAGCTGTCTTTCTTCAAACAACTGATATTTGCTGATATCAAGTTTATCAGCACCAACAGATAAGATGGGTAAAATATTTATAGGCAGCTAGGTTTCTGGAATTTTCCTACAGTGTTTAAATACCAGAGTTCAACTGCGCCATATTTGGACAATGATAGCTATGTTACTTTTTCTATCTTTTGTATTTTCATTGCTGTATAATAACATTAACTCTTTACACAAGGTCAGTATTATTTACCTAAGGTTTTCCCAAAGGTCTCTTTTCTCCTTTTATTCTCCCATCAAAGAGTCAGGTGCATATATTTTGTTTCTGAAAGGGAAACTATGAGAGCAAATGTTCACTGAAATCAGGGGAGGACTGTAACTCGGCAAATGTGCATTACTGGGGCTATGATACACATAAAATTATGCCCAGGCTCTAGAGCTTACAGCTTGGCCACAGACTCCCAAGGCTGAGCCAACCAAGCGTCACAGAGGGAAGAGAAGCAAGAGTGCTGGAAAACAAGTGAACCCAGAAGCGTGGCAAAGGCGGCACACAAGTAGAAGCAGGCACTGTGGAAGATCACGGTGGATGAGCAGAGCCTGATGGGGTAGAGTACTAAGGAAGGGTGGGGAGAGCTGTGCAGCAGGGCAGCCAGGCCTCGTGCACCTGCTTACCATCTCAGGAATGTTCCCAGGTGGCATCCTGGCCTTTTCTTTTAAAGGCACTTTGTTTCTAGGGCTATGCCCCAAGGAATCAGGGCATGAACACCTTGTCTCTTCCAGATTACCTTTACAAATAAAAGATTTGGTACACTGGGACAAATAAAAAACAAGGAGCTACGAAATACAGGGTAAATACTTAGATGAGATCCCAGTTGCAAATTGGCTAAATAGAGCTGTTTTAGTACATGACAACTTGGCTTCAATCTGTATTATTCTGAATGTATAATTGATGTGGCCCATCTGTTTCCAGTAAAGGAACTTTTGTTTTGCTTTTTTTCTTCTCCACTTTCATTAAGAATGAATGGCTTTCTCATTAGGCAATGTTCACATGCCCTCAGAAAATGTGTCTGGAATAGAAAGGCTCCCCAGAAACACAGCTTTAAGTGCCAGCAGAGTTGAGTATGTTCTTCCCTGTTTTGAGCTAGTTAAATGAGGACTCATGTGGATCTCCATGCAGAGAACTTCTCAGGTAAGACCATTACAGCCAGGCAACCACCTACTTAGTATGGTTTTTAAAATCCTATGGCACTCTGTGAAACGTGTTGTAGATTGGCAGCCAGAACAACTCTTCCTATTCCAGGTCTTGGATTTACCTAAGCCAGTAACTAGGAAAACCTGAGGTCATCTTACCCATTCTACAAATATCTACTGAGCAGCTGTTCAATACCTTGGGTAATCCAGGATAAAAATGATTAAGATCTAGTAGAGCCCTTACAATTACAAAACTTAAGAGTTACAGAGGAAACAAATGCATAAAAAGGGCAATTATAACCTATTAGAATGGTTACCAGCAACACAGGAAAAAGATGAAAGGGGGAATAAAGGAACTGTAAGTGACTACAGAAAATAATTAGAACTCTCATACATTATTAGTGTGAATGAAAAATAGTGTGGCTGCTATGGTGATACTGATATGGTTGCCATATAAGCCAGCAATTGCATCCTTAGATGTGTACCTGAGAGCAGAAACAATGTATACACAAGTATTCAAAGCAGTATTACTCATTACCAGCTATGGTAATACCAGCACTGAAGAGGTAGGAAGACTGCTGAGAGTTAGAGACAGTCTAGGCCAGGTAAGTTCAAGGTCAATCTGAGCTACATAAGCAAAACTACATATTAAAAAAAAACCCTTTATTTATAATAGACGAAAAGTGGAGCAGGGCACAGCAGCACATACCTATAATTCCAGCACTTGAGAGTCTGAGATAAGAAGACAGTCAAGAGGTTTAGGTCAGTCTGGTCTACATAGTGAGTTCAAGGCCAGCCTGAAGTACATAGTGAGACCCTGTCTCAAAATATAAAAACAGAACAAATAAAAAGTGGGAACAACCTGTATGTTCATCAAACAGTGCATGGATAAACAAAATGTGGCATACACATACTATAGAATACTACTCAGCCATAAAATAAACAATAAAATACTAATACACATTACAACATGGATGAATCTTTAAAACATTATGCATAGTAAAAGGAGACAGGCAAAAAGAGATGCATCATATGATCCTGCGCACAGGAAAGGCCCAGACTAGGCAAATCCATAGAAACAGGAAGTAGACTGGTGGTTGTCAGGGAGTTGGGAAGGGTAAAAGAAAGTGATGTCAACAGATTTGTTGTGTCTTCTACGGAGTGATGAAAATGTGCTGAAACTGCATAATGGTGATGGATGCACAACCTTTGAATATACTCACAACGACTAAATTGTACACATTCATTGGATTGCAAGCCTGATGCTTTAACCACCCCACCATCCCAGTGAAAACTGTACCCACTTAAAAGGGAGACTTGGGGGCTGGGGAGATAGCTCAGTGGCACAAGTGCCTGCCTGGCAAGTGCAAGGTTGTGAGTTTGAACCCCGGTCCCGCAAAAAAAATAAAAAATAAAAAATAAAAGGGAGACTTCTATGGAACTGTGAAGTGCATCTCAACAAGGTGATAATAGTGTAATGACTGCCATATTAGAAAAGCACTGTTCTACACATTCGGCATGTAGAATCTAGAGGAGAGGTTCCAAAAGACTCTTGAAAAAACTAACTTAAGCAGAGCATTAAAGGTAAGTGGGAGTGCTACAGGGGAAATGAAACTCCCAACCTGAAAGGTACCTGGGATGAGTTCATGTTCTCTAAAACCGAAGAATGAATTTTAGGAATAAATGGAGGTTAAGGGGCCAGCGAGATGGCTCAGCGGTCTAAAGTGCCTGCCTAGGAAAGTTCAGGCAAGCGCTGGGATTGATGCTCGACCCCTGGCACCACATGCTGTGCCACCCCACCCCAGGGTGGGCTGAGCCAGCCATAACACAAATTAATGAGGTTTAAGAAAAATAAAAGAATTTAAAAAAAGAAAAGAAATGGAGGTTAAGAGCCGACTATTTATTGGAGAAAAGAAAGCTTCTGAGAGGGACAAAGAGAGGCTCGAGCAAACGGTCCCCCAGAATCTGTCTCTGCCAGGAACTTTCATAGAATAAAACCACATGGGTCTAAGGTGAGAACTTGCTTAGGTGAGCATGAAGTGAGATAAAACTATGGCCAACCAATGAGATTACAAGCACCATTGCTCAGGTAATACTGACTGAGTCCAGAACCAAATGGGGAAACAAGTCACACAGTGAGAGGGCATGACTATAAAACAGAAGCGTATCCAGTAGCTAGCCGGTATCCATTGGATTAGTCACTCCTCCTGACTTCCTTAAAGTGATCAATCACGAATGCTTATTTTAGGTAAGCATTTGTTCAGTCTTTGGTCTCCAGATCTGGCCCACAGCAGAAGCATCTATCTCTCTCACAGTTGCAACATAGCTTGTCTTCCATGCTGTCTCCTTGAGGGCCTAGCCAAGTCTGACTGGCTATAGTGTTTCTATTTAATTTAGCTGCCTACAACAGAAGGGACACAGGAGGAAATAGGCATCCATGCTAAAGGAATGGCATGCAGCACAAAAGGGAAGGAGCACACACACTGGCAGTACTGGAAGGAGACTCACGGCAGAAACAGCATTCGTATAAAGCAGTGGTCAGAGAAGCTAAAAAGCTGCTTCACAGATTTTGGAGTTTATCCTAATAACAGGAAACTCTTCCAAGAGTTAAAGGCTGGGAATTAGATCCAAGTTGTTTTTCACAAATGCTGTTCTAAACGGTGTGGGGAGTGGAATGGAGGTGGAACAAAACATGGAAACTTGGAAGGCTTGCTTCAAGCTCTTTATGCTGTGCTGCCACACACAGCAGCAGTCAGCTCCACCAGGAAGCAAGTCATTGTTTCTGTGGGAGGGCTGGTGACTCAGGCTGCCAGCACACGCAGCGGGCCCTAACCCTGCTGCTTGGTCTAGTCACAGACTCATTTCACTTTGGACTTGACTTCCCTAGTCAGACCATCACGACTATAAGGTCCTCACCATTTGGCATGGGAAGATAATCTACTATAAAGTGTATGGAATTGATGCTGTGCAGTTGTACATTCCTGTAACTCCAGCCCTCCAGAAGCTGTAGCAGTAAGGCTGTGAGTTTGAGGACAGCCTCGACTACACAGTGAGACCCTGTCTTTAACAACAAAACAAGAGTAAACTTAAGAATCAGAAAGAGTTGGTCAAATTTCAACCATCATTTCCAAGCACGTAATAGCTAACCACAATCTAATGTTTCCTCAAATATGAAATAGGATTATATATGTCATATAATATATATATATATATATATATATATATATATATATATATATATATATATATAAATTCTGTGAATATATGTGATTATGTATGTAAAAAGCCTTGTATGAAGCCTGTCGTGTAGTTACCCAATGAATAGTTTCTGTAGTAGCACTCAAACCCTTGGGATAATAAATCTGGAACTACCATCATACTTCGATGCAAGCATGATAACAAGGGTGACTGAATAAGCCTGAAGACAGGTATTCCTAACACTTCAGTGAGATAGGAATGAGCATTTCACAATTACCCTAAAAACAAATGTTTGCCAGTTGAGAAATATGTCACTTTCTTACATTTCTTTAAATATAATTTCAAAGTAAAATGTATTTAAATTAATTCTTTGAAAGACAAAAAAGATCTGAGAGCCCAGACAACCCATTAAGCCAAGCTTGTTTACTGTCAAGCAGGGAGGCCAAAGTTCGAGGTAGTCTCTCCTTTCTAGAACTCAGCAGAGCTGAGGTAGCTGACTGTCTAAACAGTGGGAGGCACTGAACAAATGGAATGTTGTCTGAATGATAAGGGAGAAGAAAAGCTGTTCATGTAAACACAGCAGGCCATTTAATTTTAAAAAAAGAGACATTTTAAATACTACCTAGTGGTTTCTAGGTATAACCTTCTTGAGGTTTTTAGGTAGGAAGCAACATATTTAAACACTGGCAAGGACACAAAGTACCAAAATGTTTTAAACTTTTACTAAAAGTGCTGACTGGGGGCCTGGCGGGATGGCTCAGTGGTCTAAAGCGCCTGCTTGGGAAAGCTTGGGCGGCTTCAGGGACCGCGGTTCGATCCCCGGCACCACATGCTGCACCAGCCCTGCCCTCGGGGCGGGCTGAGCCAGCCATGAAAATGAGTGAATAAACAAACAAGGGTTCTGAAACAAGAAAAAAATAATAATAAATAAAATAAAATTAAAAAAAAAATAAATAAAAGTGCTGACTGTTATGAGCACTAAAACCTATGTCCTATTTTTTTACTAGTCTGCGGTGGCCAGTGATCCAATAATCTCTCAGATCTTGATGGAGATTTCATACACATATTTTGTGTCTTGCATGTATTTTAAAAGTGCTTCCTCTCTCTATGTTATGAAGTAAAACTTATCACCAAAGAAATGTCAGCCTTGTTTCTTAGCTAACCATTGCAATGGATTTCAGGAAGCACAAGGTGGCAGAAGTACACTAAAAATGCTACTGGAAAGAAGCCCAGGGCAAAGCAAGCCTCATGGAAACTAACAAAACACAACACTTATTTATATTTTATAAAACTATCAAACATTTTCCCTAATAACAACAAACATGTTGATAAAGTTTGAAAGATGACAAGAAAGCCTCGGGAAAAAAAAAAAAAAAAAAAGTATCTGTATATCCCAGAGATATGCATTGATGTTTAATTCCTTTATTCTTTCTCAACTATTAGTTGTGATTATATATGCAACTTTTATCCTCTCTTTTAGAAGTTTAACAGTGGGAGTACTTCTTAACCTCCATGTTGAAACACCTCTTTTGTTTCAGGGGCTGGGGAGAGAGCTCCATGGCACAAGTGCCTGCCTGGCAAGTGCAAGGTCATGAGTTTGAACCCCGGCCCACAAAAAATCTCTTTGTTTCACAAAACACTTAAGGTATCTGTAACTATTCATATGTTAGAAATCCTTTTAAAAAGAACATTAAAATGACACTTATTTGATTCAGGCATTTTCCTACAGTAATGATTAAAACTGCATATTATCAGAAATACTCGAACCAGTAATTTTTCACTCAACTTTAAAACAACAAAAACCAGTTGTCTGAGAGAACCAAAATGGAACAATTTCTACTCTGAAAACAGAGAAAATGATGGTATCCCTTTCTGTTGAATGTCATTCTAAATAATATAGAATATATTACCTTTGAACTGGCCTGTAGTTACTTGGACCTTCATTTTGTTACTTTTCAAATATATTTACAGTGTATGTGTGTATAAAATTTTGTATGCAAAAAATATTATAGAAAATAAACACATAAATTGCTAGAACAATCATTATTATTCCTCCTTTAGCATAAAATAGAGGTCAAATTCCTTATTTCTCCATGTTTTGTGCTTTCATACCTTTAATCCACAGGTCAGAATGTGCTAAGTTAAATGTGAAAGCACCTCCTTGTAACTGAAAGCTGAATTTACTCTATTACATGAATAAAACACTGGCTTCCAGGAGAGAAAATGGAACTGTCAGGAGCTAAATGTTGCTATATTCCAGAACTCTCCAAGGTGAGTCTTGACTCTCTGTACTATGGAGTCAAAGGGAATTTCCTTAAAGAAACAACACCACTCAAGACTGCCTGATTAGAAAAACTATAGCTCTCTTGCTCTGTCCCGCTGCTTTCTTCCTTCTCCAGCAGCTATGAAGCATCTTACTCAAATGGCCTCAGTACCACACAATACAAGTGCCAAACAACTCCAGGGGTGAAAAGTCAGCTTAAAGAAATAGGTTGCGGCACTTTCTCAGCATTTCTTCTTCTTAGGACTGCATAAGAAGGTTAAGACCAAGTCTCAATAATTTTGTTATATGGGCCCGGCAGGATGGCTCAGTGGTCTAAAGCGCCTGCTTAGGAAAGCTCGGGTGGCTGCAGGGACCACAGTTTGATCCCTAGCACCACATGCTGTGCCAGCCCTGCCCACAGGGCAGGCTGAGCCAGCCATAAAAATAAACAAACAAACAAAAGTTCTGAAAAGAAAAAAATAAAATAAAATAAAAATTCTTTAAAAAAATAATTTTGCTATAAACTCAGCATCAGAACCTTTCATTTTTCTTCCCTAGTTGATAAGGTTTCCCAGAGACAAGGCTTTTCCATTTTCAGAACTCTGGAAAAGATTTAAAAATATGAACTATATTAAGTAACATGTCTTGTCTTCCACATTTGAAAAAGCCTGGATTTCCTGGCTTGGGAAAGCTAGAAAAATAAATACCAACGATGACGACTGGAGAAATTAATTTAAATTCCTTTGCTGATTCTTGTCCCCAAACTTCTAATAAAATAATCTAAGTTTGTCCCTCAGAACTGTTTCTTACAAAAACTACTTATCATTATACAAGAATAGTTTCCCCTATTTTTATTTTTCTTCTGGTTGTATTCTTTCCCACATAGATTAAACCAAAGTAAAATTAGCCAAACCTAATTTGATTCTAATCCAAGCCACACACACTCTGTATTCCATTCCAAATCAAGTTAATTTACTGACTCCCTTTGGCCCCAACTGAATGACCTACTGGAATCTATGAAAGAGGTCAGAGAATAAGACTGCAGGTCAAAAAAATAATGTAAAAGTATAAGCAAGCTTGGAAACAACCAGCCCCGAAGACTTAAAACTAGGGAAGATGTTCTGTTATGGAATTCAAATACAAGACATTAAGTCAGAAAGCAACCAATGAAAGGCTGATAGATGACTGCATTTAATTCACTCGAGAATGCACAAGGACCACTCTGGTCTAAAAACCTTTACAGTAGAGACCTGAGGACATGCTGCTAGTGCCCAGCTCAGGGCACAGAAGCCACTCTTCCTCAGCCTCAGGATCCTTGCTGTACCATGTCAAATCTATAAACACAAACTCACTTTTTATCTGTTTTATTATTTTATTAACCTGCAATTAAATACTTCACTTTTGACTTTGGTCATCAAAAGATTTTAGATTGTTGTAGTACAAAGAATTCTAGACCTTCTGAAGCAAAAGCTGACCTTTAAATGACAGTTTTACACCAGTGACGTCATTAATATTATTATAGCTCATTACACACTTCCACAGTACTAATGATCTTCAAAGTCACTCTTATGAAACAGGAGATGACCATTTTGTATATTATGGAGGGGAAATGTCCTGTTAGTAAGTCACAAATCCAAATCTTAAAACTATATGATTGGTGTTTTATGTTACTTTCCCTCAGCTTAAATTTTAACATTTTTGTGGCTTTGCTTTCAGGATTAGGACTGATAAACTGCATACACACGTAACATTCTTCCTTATGAGATGATACACTTAGTCATCAAGCTCTGATTTTGCTTTAAAAACATAATCTATCCAATTTGGTTGAAAAATAAAACTGTGTGGGGCTTGTGAGTTAGCTCAGTTGTTTAAAGTGCCTGCTTGGTCAAATGCAAGTCAGGTGCAGGGGACCTGGGTTCAATCTCCAGCTCCACATGCAGCACCACACCGGCCCTCAAGGCAGCCTGAGCCAGAAAAAAAAAAAAAAAAAAAAATCCATCTCAAAAACGAAACACCAGTGCCTGCCTGGCAAGTGCAAGGTCATGAGTTCAAACCCTGGTCCTACCAAAAAAGCCCCGAAACACATTAGACTTCTATAAACAGAACAAAAAACATACATTGCTTAGAGTATGCCAGTAGGTAAACAGGAAATAAACAACAACAACAACAAAAACCCTACTTTATTTTCAGTATGTAATTTAGTGAAATAACTGAGTTATGTACTACTTAATGGGAATAATAACCGTTGTTTCATAAGCAGTATAAAATCATTAAGCTTTTTAAATTAGAAAATGCATGTCTGTTGAAGAAAATACAGAATATATAGAAAAACATTAAGAGAAAACTTTCAGTTCTGCCATTTGCACATATTTTTTGCCCTATGTCATGGATGTTTTCCTCACTTTCTCATTTTATCTCAAGCAACATCTTGACAAGACTTTTTTTAAGCTTTCTTGTTTAGTATCTAGAAAGTACTATGTTCACATTCAGTAAATTCCTTAAGTTTCTTTCACTGACATCCCCTAGAATCATGAATCACAATTATGCAAGTTATTTAACCTGTTACACAACCAGCTAACCTGTCTGCACAAGCTGCCCAGTGAGTTAGTACCAGGATCAAAGGTCAGAATCTGATCAATATGCTAACCAGGCCAGGACCTCAGGTCACACCTCTGCTCTCAAGACAGAACTGTAACGTATTCTTTCAAGACAACAAAATGAGGTAAGCCTCATTTTACACATTCAGTTCCCATGCTAATCTTTACAATGTCTATTTCTTTTTCTTCTTCTATTGATGCTTAATAAGCAAAGTAACAAAGAAAAGCTAAAACAAGCACAGCCTGGATAATCTGTAAGCCAGAGAAACCTAACTCTGTCTAAAGGCAAGTTAAATAAATGGATTTCTTTTTACAGTTTAGAAGTTTCTTCAGTCATACAATGAATTTTAATATAACTGCATGGTACAAAGTGAGTCTGCAGTAAAATTTCTTATAAAAGATGTTATAGCCAGGTACAAAATGAAAACGAGGAGATGTATATTCATAAAAAGACAAAAGAGGCTGGATATGTTGACACATGCCTTTAATCCCAGCACTTTGGAAGCTAAGACAGGAAGATCCTTGTGAGTTGGGGGCAACCTGATCTGCATAGTTCAACCCTGTCTATGGGTTGAGAAAAAGAGAGTGAGAGAGGAAGAGCAAGAGAGAGAGAAAGAAAATTGCTTGTAGAAATCCAATCACTAGGAGGAAATAATTTTACAGAAATCTTCCAGATTAGTACAGTCTAGGACTGAAAAAATAGCTCAGTGGACTGAAGTGCCTGCAAGCAGGCGCAGGGGCCAGGGGTTCAATCCCAGGCCTGCTGTGCCAGTCCTGTCCCCAGGGCACACTGAGACAGTAATTGAGACTGGTAGCACACACCTGTAATCCCAGCTCCTTGGAGGCTGTAAACAGGCAGATTACTAGGAGTCTGATTTGTAGTGAGATCCTGAACACCCTGTGGACCCTTCCCTAAAATACAAACAAAAAACATAACAAACAAATAAACAAACAAACAAAAAAACACACACACACACATACAGAACCAGATTAGAAATAACCATATAAAGTAGGCAAACAGAACACATAAGGAAATATATTCTGATGTACCATGTGATATTGTTTTAGATAATTTTTAAGAAAACAATTATCTTAACAAATGTTAGGCCCTTGAGTCATGAGATCTTAATTAAGTGCTTAATGACACTGTGTCTATTCACATTTATTGTAGAGAAAATCTCACTTATTGTCCTCACTGGGTAGCTAACACAGGACCTGATACCAAACAACAATTTAAGCAAATGATTTTCAAACTTTGGGCACATAAAAACAAGCCAATCTTGTAAGAAGGGTAAACCTTCAGGTCCCATAACTCCAGAGTTTGACTTTGACATAGTATATTTGAATTGGATCTGTTACTTAATTCAAATACTTAACAAACATTAGTTAAGTACCTTATGTGATAGTACTGAACTTCATTTTATGGATATACAAAGCAACTTACTAAAAACTGCAAAACTTAAAACATATCAGTCAGAATAAAGTTTCCAAGGTTTCTCACTCATTCTTGTATTTACTTACACAACAGATACCATGGGTTTTTGAAAAGGCAGTATGTTCAGAAACAAACACCAATTATTTCTGTAATCTGAGCTCACAGTCCTATAATGCTCCTGCCTACCAATGCAGTCTTGCCACAGATATCAGAAAAGGGGGGAATTGAGGAAAGGGATGTTCCAGTTTTATTTCTACAGAGACCACAGAAGCACTTCAGTATTTTAGGAGCACCTTTAATTCCTTGGACAAATTCACTGGGGAGTAACATTTTAAACGGCACCTTTCTCATGTCTTTTCCTGTGTAGTGGCTTACTTGGCTATCTCTGAGCTGTTCAGAAAACCCAGCTAGTTCTTTGAAATTCGTATCTGGTGACCCTTACCAAAGTAAACTGAAATAAACAAGTTTCAAGTGTTTTTGTTTTTCAGTTGAAAAGATTCTAATAACCATTTGAACTTTTTAATTCAATCTTATTCACAGAAGGGGCCTTCCTACTATTTCTAAATATATACAAGGATTATTAACTGTTTAAAATGAATAGAGTACTGTTCTAACACATATTCATCAGATTTGTAAAGTGTAAGAACACAAGTCTGATATATGTAAGAAAATGTAACACAGAATTAGTGTGTCATTTCATACTAAGATAAATAACTGGACAAGTAAACTACATTCCAGTTAGAGATCCTTTTTCGAGATTATAAAGCAAACATTACTTTCGAACTTGAGAAATTCAGCAGGAAAATGTTTTTTTTTTGTTGTTGTTGTTTTCTTTCTTGTTTCAGAACTTTTGTTTGTTTGTTTGTTTATTTATTTATTTATTTAGTTAGTTAGTTAGTTAGTTTTTATGGCCGGCTCAACCTGCTCTGAGGGCAGGGCTGGCGCAGTATGTGGTGCCTGGAATCGAAACGCGGTCCCTGCAGCCACCCAAGCTTTCCTAAGCAGGCGCTTTAGACCACTGAGCCATCCTGCTGGGCCAGGAAAATGTTTACTGTTTTCTTCTAGACTGTCTAGCATCCCTAGGTCTTTTACTATCACAACACAAATCATTCCAAACAACAATGCCTATAAACTGTCATACTGTTTAACTGCCTTATCATAGTGAAGACTGCTTTTTACAGAGGAGCAGCTCATTAGACAATCTTTGACTTCACAGGCTCCTTGTTCAGTGCTATCAGGACATCCTAGTTGTTAGTAATCAGATTTACTGAAAAGAGGTGGAGAAATTAGACTGCTGGCTACCCAAATTAATTCTGGCTAATTGACTCAGTTTAGAGTTTCAGCATCATCTTAGTTAATTATATGCCCTGGAATATATCTGTTCAGAAGTTCAAGGAGAGGGCCTGGGGAGACAGCTCCATGGCACAAGTGCCTGCCTGGCAAGTGCAAGATCGAGAGTTCGAGCTCTGGTCCCACAAAAAAAGAAAAAAACAAGTTCAAGGAGAGACAATTCTTAGGAAAACAGACTAAGGATCTGAGAGGAAGAAAAACGTCAGTAGGAAATACTTTTGAGTTTCTCAAGTGAACTAGCTAAAAAAAAAAAAAAAAAAAGAAAAACCATTCGTTCTAAAAGATGTTTTCTTTTTCCCCAGAACAGTGCTCAGTGTTTCTTGAGTTGCTATAATTTACCAGGGGCTAGAGATTACATTACATCTATGTCAACATGCTCCATTGTTTTCTTAAAGGAAGGCGTTCTCATTTATTTCAACTAGGTTGCTAAGATTTCCTAAAAAAGAAATCTCAGTCAAGAAAGCGGTTTTATTATGAATCAAGAAGCTTCTTTAGAATCAATTTTTTAAATGTTTTTACAAAAGATAACCATTATCTTTTCTTCACTGATACAAACTGCACAACTTGAGTGTGTATTGTGTCACTTAATTTACTTGATGTCATTTATTCCTTTTTTTTTTTTTTTTTGTCTTTTTGAGACAGGGTCTCGCTGTACAGTTCAGGCTGGCCTTGAGCTCAGTTTGTAGTCCAGGCTGGTCTCCAACTCTCACCGATCCTCCTGCCTCAGCCTCCCGAGTGCTGGGATTACAGGCGTGCGCCACCAAGTCCGGCTGATATCATTTATTCTTCATCAAGACACAACAAGGTCAGGTACTATCTTGCCCTTGTTGTAGAAAAGGAATTTATAAAGCAACTTGTCCAAGGCCACAAAGCTAGCAGAGGCAGAAATGGTATTGGAATTCAAGTCTCTCTAGCTTGGAAGCTAGTGCTTAAGAGGTGCCAACTGGGAAGCCACCGTATTATTACATGGCAGACGTAATGAGGAACCATAAATGCAGCAGAGTACTAGTTTTAAAACGATAGGTCATCAGATGTTGAGTACATTTGTCTACGTAATACCAGCCCCCATTCCCTTTCAAAGCATGTCTAACATGCTAGATGCTGGTCTTCTCTATAAATCCTTTAAGCATCTAACCTTTTGCTTCTCATTTTCTTTCATTTCAATAATTCTATTTACTCCAAGTGATTCTGATGTAGGCATAGCAGAACGATTATATTTACTATTACATTACTACCCCAACTGTTGTCTTTAACACAAATTATGTCTGAGAGCAGCAAGGATAAAATTTTTACTCTGTCCTAAACAATTTTTATAACTTCATATATCTTACAGCGTATCTCTAACTTTTCCTTCTTAAAAGACTTGACTACATACTAATCTTACTTTCAGGTACTGATGGTTATCTGATTCAGGCTTTATGATATGATCCCAAAGTAAATAAAACATCTATTTGCAAAGAGATTACTGTAAGCAACTCTTTAATAGCCAGGAGGATGTATAAATGAGTCCATTTCAGACCAACTAGCAGAACCTTCTCTAATAAATTTAAACTACAGGTATAAAAAGGCCTTCTCTGTGTTAACTGATTGAAGATAAGTCCTCCAAGCCGGGCGTGGTGGCTCACGCCTGTAATCCCAGCACTCGGGAGGCTGAGGTAGGAGGATTGATGCAAGTTCGAGACCAGCCTGGGCTACAAAAGTGAGCTCAAGGCCAGCCTCAACTGCATAGCAAGACCCTGTCTCAAAAAGACAAAAAAAAAAAAAAAAAAAAAAAAAAAAAAAAAAAAAAAAAAAAAAAAAAAAAAAAAAAAAGAAGATAAGTCCTCCAAGCTAGATTTAATTCCCCAAATATGTTCTTTCTCCTCAAAATAAATCCTTTAAAAATAATCACAACAGAAGTATTAAGTGTTCTAACTAATCACACACAAAAAGTGAAATTATTTTAGCCATGGTGGGGATGTTTCTCAAGTAACTATACACTGAAGGCTAGTAAAGTACACTCTACTTAGTTCTACCTCAATTGCAATACTCAGAAGGATAGAAATCCACAAGATAGTTTTAGTTAACCATGAGTGTGGTTTGGGGCATTTTTATGAGCTATATGAACAAATACTTAGAAACCTATTACAAACTTAAGAAACTGTATGCTTCAGATGATCAGAACATGCTGGTAAGGTGGGGCTATAACCCCCACTCACAACATAAGAGCAATAGCCATTAAAGACGTCTTCTAAATAAAAATAAGATTTGTGTCCACAAGTTAAATTAATGGAAATATAAATTTGAACTCTAAATTCACAATCAATCCCAGGTTTTCAAGATTAGGACTTAAAAGTTCTAACATTATGCCAATCAACATGACTTTTTTTTTTTTTTTTTTTTTTTTTAATGTATTTAGTACAGGGTTTACAGGGTCTCAGTGCACAGATCACTCGTAGTGATCCCATTTTCAGCTTCCCAAGCAGTAGGATTACAGGCACGTGCCTCCACACCCAGTCTCATTCAGCATTTTAGCGTACTCTGGGGCTGGGGCTGGCACTTTGTGAGGATCAAATCAAGGCCCACTAGCGCTAGCCTAAGCAGACACTTTAGTCTGCCAAGCAACATGACTCTTAAAATACAAACCATGGTCCATGACAGGTGCTGTGAACATCTCATAAATGATTTCAATTCTGATCTTTGAGAAAGGATCAAAGAATAGAGGAGGAGGGCACACTTCAGTCTTGTGTCACATTTTTATTGGCCCACTAAGAAAACAGAGCCTAGAAAAAAAAATTACATATGCATTTGTGGTATGGCTAGTCTCCACATTCAGCAAAAAAATAGTGGATCCTTTCTGGATGAAGATACTGCAGGTAGTTGAGGAATGATTTGCCAATACTTTCATGGGTTTTATTTAAGCACTGAAGTGAGTCATGACTGGCTTTATCAGTTACAGAGTTACCTCTCAATCAACTTTGGCCATCATCCCAGACTCCTTCCTTACCAGGACACCCTTCCAACCAGCTCTGAAGACTTATCCATGACTGGTGCCTCTGCATAAACCATCACTCAAATGCACTTAGGCTCTATTAAAACTCATACTATGAAATTTGGTCAAATTTTAATAGGAAGAGAAATCTGGGCAGCAATTTTTATTATGGATCTAACTCAAATAGCTCCAGTATTTTTCACAATGAACTTGATACGTACACATTTCTAGAGTATCTATAATTTAACTTCAATACTTTATCTTTTAACTATTCAGAAAAAAATTCTTGACTTTTATGATCAATATCCTGAGGTTCCCAATAGAAGTGAATTTAATTTTCAAAGAAAAACCAATATGTAGCATGTCATCTGCCTATTATTTGCAATGAAAATGACAAAAGTAAAAAAACATCAGATTTTTGTCATCGCTGAACAATTACCATAAAAGGACAAGTTAGAAAACGTTCCAGTGCCCATACAGAATCAGTTAAGAACATAATGGGGGGGGGGGGCGTATTTAGCTCAGAGGCACAGTGCCTGAGTTCAACTCCTAGTAAAAAAAAGACCTGTCAAAGAACATAATTAATGTCTTCTGATTTTTGTTTCATTTCTTTTGATACAAGGTCTCACTACACAGTTCAAACTCATAGTGATTCTCCTGTCTCAGCCTCCCTAGTGCACCATCAATCCTGGTTCCAGGGCTGGCATGGCATGTAATACTGAGAATCAAACTTGGGACCTTGTGCTTGTGGACACCTATGTCACTGAGCTACCTCCCCAGCCCTAATTTCTGATTTTTTAAATATAATCTGATAGCTCAGATAGTTATCAAGGCTTTAATTTTCTATCCCAAAAAGGTAGTCCTTGATTCCACAATCTGAAAAGGAAATATGCAAAACTGGAACATCTTGTACCTGAAAATAAGTACGTTATCAATAACCAAAAAGAGGGGCCAGGGAGATAGCTCCGTGGCATAAGTGCCTGCCTGGCAAGTGCAAGATCATGAGTTTGAGCCCTGGTCCCACAAAGGGGGAAAAAAAAAAAAAACAACACCAAAAGGATACAGAAGCCAATATGAAATGGCTCCCACCAGATAAAAAATCACACAATCTGGACATAAAAAATATGACAACGGATTAAAGCACAAGGGCATAAAACAAACTCATGGGCTACCTCTGGAGGATGCCAAGGCTATGGCTCATAAGGGCAAAATTGGTAAGGAGAACAATTAATATGATCTTATCTTGTATTTTAAGAGAGTCACACAGTTGATTTTTTAAAAAAATTTTAAATAATATGTTTAATTGAATGACAGTATTGGGCCAGAAGGTAGCTCCACAGCATAAGCACCTGCCTGGTAAGTGTAAGGTCCTGAGTTCATTTCTTGTACAAAAAAAGAATGATAGAATTAAAATTTTTACTTTGCAAAACCTAATGATATAATGGATATACCATTTGTTAAATTCATTATATAAGATTAATGATGGACTTGCAAGTTAGTAGCATCTAAACCTAGCAATCAATCTAACATTTTGTTTAAAGTGAAACTGAAAAAAATTAAAATAAAAAAATAAAGTGACATTGAACATCATGCATGTGCTTTCTGGTGTGATTTAGGAGGGAGTATACACCCAGTTACTGAATATAAACTACAGAAAAATAACTTAAAGACCTGAGGTAAATTTGAATGCACATAATAGCTGAGCTATGCAGCAGCCATGAAAACAGTCAGACATCCAACTTGAGGGCCCTCTGAGCTGCTGTGATCTGACCACTTCACCAGTACTTTCAGCTGAGCTAAGCTTCCCATTGGCTGCCTGGTGCTCCTTACACTTCTTCAAAAACCTTTTTCCCAGTAACTCTCTTGGGAGTCCCAATTCCTAGAGAACTCTAACAAATGCTAAAGGCTTTCCTATTGTTTTAGGCATAATGTGGTTATTTAAAATCCTATGAGATGCATCCTAAATGTTTTTATATGTGAAATGACAGGATTGCAATTAACTTTTAAAAATCCTGGCAAAAGGGGGAACTAGAATACTATCATCCAATACTATTATCAAGATAGTAATTACTTTCTCTGTTTTTGTGTGTGCTTGAAACAGCCACAGGAACATGGGAAAAGTAGATGATCAATACAAGGGCATCGCAACCAGGCAAGTCTGAGAACTCATAGCCAAGAGGGTTAAAAGGACACCTATGACCAAGTGTAATTATTTTTTTTAATTATGCCCTGGGGGCCAGGGATTGAACCATGGTCCCTGTGGTTGCCTAAGCCTTCCTAAGCAGGCGCTTTAGACCACTGAACCATCTTACCGGCCCCCTAAGTATAATTATAACATAAACCTAGACCAGTGGTTCTCAACCTGTAGGTCGTTACCCCGGCAGGGGTTGAACGACCAAAACACAGGGGTTGCCTAAAGCCATGGGAAAATACATATTTAAACCCATGCTATGCCATGGTGAAATATTATTTATTGGAATTAGTAATAAATATTTCTCAATATATAATTAGTTTTTGTGATTAACCACTGTTTGATTAAATTGTTTGATTTGTAGCAATGAGAATACATAATGCATATCAGATATTTACATTCCGAATCATAACTGTAAGCAAAATTACAGTTTTGAAGTAGCCACCAAAGTTATTTTGTGGTTTGGGGTCGCCCCAACATGAGGAACTGTATTGCAGGGTCATGACATTGGAAAGGTTGAGAACCACTGACCTAGACTAAATCCTACAGCCAAAAACAACACTAGGGGAAAGCTACGGAAATACAAATAAAATACAGACTTTTAAATTATCAGTTGGGATTGGCGGCATAGTAATTCCACTGTTTTGTTTTGTTTTCTTTTCTTTCAGTTGCTGTGTAACATATTTATTAGAGTGGAAAACATCTATAGACAAGTCCACAAACCACCAAGAGCATATGTAGTTCAATGGATTCTTACAGCGGATACATTAATGCAACACCCAGATAGAGAAACAGAATGTTAATAACACCCAGAAGTGCCCTTATGCCATATATTTTCCACTGTTTTGGAATGCTGAGGAAAGATGATTTTGTGAGCTTGGGCCCAGTTTGGACAATTTAGTTAACACCTCTTTCAAAAAAATATAAAGGGCTGCATTCATAGCTCAGTGTGAAAGCCAGAAGTTCACTCCCCAGTATGGCTGTCAATCAATTAATATCAATATTGGTTCATTAATTGTAAAAAAAAAAAAAAAGTAAAATATCGCTAGGCTAATAATAGGTGAAATGGTACATGGGCATATAAGAGCTTTGTACTATCTTCACAGTAACTCTGTAGCAATAAAACTGTTCTATGCTTTTAAAAAGTTTAAACAATGTTTATTTAAATGTCATACCAAAAAATCCCAAATCAATATAGTCTTTTCAATTTTACTTTTAATTACTGAGATACAAACGTGGATTCTTCCCCACTGATCCAGTAGACAGAGAGTGCCATTCATTTTTCTGAGCTCAAGGAGGAATTTTGAAGACTGAGACTTTTCAGCGTGACCCATGAAGTCTAAACATTTAAACACGAAACCCTGTAAGTATGAAACATGCATTTGTTCCAATCAAGTTCTAAAATTTGACAAAAAAAAAAAAATTGTTGCCACTTTATTACCAAAATCCTTCAAGCTATAACAGAGACAAAACAGTATGGCACAAAGATTTCATTCCAGTGTCTTGGACTTAGAAGTCTATTTCAGTTTCAATGATTTAGGTTCCCAAAGGGGTTAAGTTGCAAAATTCATGCTTCTGGTCTTACTGATACCACCCTTTCTAATAAGAAAACCAGGCCTTTTTTTATTATTGTTTTTTTTTTGCATTTCACATTATTTAAATAAGGATACAACGTCCAAAAAGATCTTTACTTAAAAAGCAGAAATATAACTGACCATGATGACATACACCTAAAATCCTAACACTTGTGAGACTGACATAGGAGGTTCTTGAGCTTGACGCCACAGAGAGAAAGAGAGAGAGAGAGAGAGAAGGAAGGAAGGAAGGAAGGAAGGAAGGAAGGAAGGAAGGAAGGAAGGAAGGAAGGAAGGAAGAAAACAGAAGAAATGGATTAGAAAGAATTTGAAAGCTTTAACTTGCACCTCAGAATTATCTTAGGTATTTTATTCCAATAGAGATTGTTGAGCCTCACATTCAGATGTTGGCTGGAACCAAAGAATTTTCTTATTCTTTTTCTAAACAAGGTCTCACTTATGGTTCAGGCTGGTCTTGAGATCACAGTAATCCTCTTGCTTCAGACTCCCAAGGGTTGGAATTACAGGTTTGTACCACAATGCCTGGCTAGAATTTCTAAGAGGTTACTAAGTGAAGATAATACTAACTAGTAGTGCAGAAAACACACTTTTGAGAATCACCACAAACATTTAGTAGAACAAGGATTGTGCCACACTAAAGTATGTTTCTGTATAAGCCACAAAGGCTTGCAGTTAAACAAGACTAGCTTTGGAACTGGGCAAATACCTTCCCAATTTGTACAATTCACAAATAGTACGAAGTCTTCAAATAGTAAGACAAGGTATGAATCACCTAGCACATTGCCTGCAGCAAAGTGACACATATCAGTGCTGAGTTAGTAATATACTGTATGCTGCACTAAAGTTACACTTGAACTACTACCTGAGTGCTGCATCTAAAGCATATTCACCTCAACAAGGTTACAGGAGGTAAAGACCTCCTATGACTACCAATTAGCATTTCCAAAATGTGTATTTATTCATCCCATCAAAATCCAAACCAAATTGAGCATACTAGTACACACTAGTAATCCCATGACTCTAGAGGCTGAGGCAGAAGGACTGTTAATTTGAACTCTCCCTGTGCTATACAGTGAGTTCAAGGCCACTCTGAGTTACATAGTGAAACCTCATCTCAAGGGGCAAACAAAAAAATACATAAAACACTGATTGAGATCACAGTATGTATGAACATGACTTCGACAGCTTTTATTTTCAGATAGTGATATTGTTTATTATTACCTTAAGCTATGAATGGAACGCAGAGCTAGATTGGTGAGATGAGCTTTAGGAGGCTTAGATTCAATAGCCTCCAACGTCACAAGCTTCACTGGTGGCACACTGCAATTGCAAAACCTTTGATTGTATATGTATCTGCTTCCTCTTTGTCCAAAGAGAAGTATATTCTTTCCTGTTTTTTTTTTTTTCTTTCTTTCTTTCTTTTTTCTATGCAAC
>PVJA010005016.1:0-81727 GCA_004027025.1 Myocastor coypus | reverse complement strand
GGGGCGCAGGGGCTTACCCGCAGCGGGTGCGCAGGCTCAGCTCCCAGCGGTGGGGTTTTCTGATGGTTTCTTTGAGAGCTGGATTTCTCAACTTTGACACTGTTGACACTGTGGGCCCGATAACTCCTTGTTGCTAGGGAAGCAGTCCTTACATCCCAGAGCACTTAGCAGCGTCCTTGGCTTCTACAGCAAATGCCAGCAAGATCCCCTCCGTTGTAGCAACATAATGTACCTTGGTATTGCCTACAGTCATGATTGACCCCTATTAAGGTTCACTGACTTAGAAATTGGTGTCCATATAGCCCTGTTTTGAGAAAATAGATATTTACTTCTTTTAAAACCATTTATCTGACTCTTCTGGTCTAAATTAGGGCCCCTGTTTTTTGTTTTTTGTTTTTTTTTTTTTCTTCTTCATGAAATAATATACAAGCCATTATAGCATCAGTGACAGCTTATAGCAATACATTTGTCTTGATGTCTCTCTTTGCTATTAAGACTTAATTTCTCTGCATAGCATTTTGTTCACGCTGGACACATTCTGCCTATTGCAGTGACTGGCCCTGGCTAAATTTGTCAAATGAAAGAATATAATTCTAAAATATTTAATAACCTGAAGCACAAAGCCTGACTTGGTCCAAGGGGGTTTCTCCTCTTGAGCATGTTTCAACTTATATGACAAAGCCAGTGAAAAAGAAAGAAATTAGGGACATATTGAGGCTTTTGAAGGGTGTGAGCAGAGAAATCTAAAAATTACAGTATTTGGATAGGATTCCTTGGGGGCTGTTGGCAGGGTGCTTATGAGTGGCAGCTTTATGCTGGAAACACCAGCCCTGGGATGGCACTGCGAGCTGCTGCTAAGCTGGTACTGCTGCGTTAGGAACTACATCCGCCACTAATCTATGGAAGAAGCAAGTTTTTGACCAGAGTGAGGCTTAATGCTCCATTAATTTTCTGAAGAAAAATGCCCCAGGACCAAGAAGAGAGCTGTATCTCTTAAAATTAAATAAATAATGAACTCCCAGTAGACAGCATGAGAGGCTTTTAATTCATCTTTTCATATTAAAAAAAAAAAAACGAGAATTAAGATGCATATTTTTTAAAATGAAAAATGACTGGCACTCTTCCCACTGAAAATGGAAAGTAATTTAATTTGTTAGTGGTTTATTTTATTTGACAGTCTTTGTACATACTCGATTTGGTTTGTTACACTGAATTACCCTTTAATAATGGGTACATATAATGCCAGACTCTGCCCCCCAGGTTGATTTGATAATTGGATGAACGTCGGTATTGTTCAAGATTTTCATGACAATGAGGACAGAAGCTATTAGAGAAACTCCTAATCAGAAGAATTTTTCAGCCTCTTTTTTTTCTCCAGTGACGCTAATTGCCACCCAGTGACCAGTCATCCTGCTAACCATTTTTCCTGGACAAGTCTAAACACTGTAATCATGACTGGATTCCTGACAGATGCAAGAAAGGTTAAAAACTCATAGCCAACAGAAAAAGTCAGAAAATCTTCAGACAATCTGTCAGGATGACTATTTGGCTAGAGTTAGAAGTTAAACTAAGAATAGCTACCCCTACCACAGAGGCTTGGAGCTAGACTGCCAGAGTTCAAGCAGCTCCCTAATCCCTTAGGACTATATGACCTTGGCCAATTTTCATGACCTTTCTCACTGTAGGTTCCACATCTGTGAATGATGTGGGTAGCTGTCTCCAAGGGTCATTACGGAGACAAAGTTATGTGGTGTGTGTGAAGTGCTAGGCACCATCCCAGGACAAAGCCGGTTCTCCGTAAATGTATCTTCGTCAGATGGCAGTTAGAAGGCCCTGTGCCTCTTAGGTGCTTGCAGCAGTGCTACTAAACACAGTGTTCACAGTGTTATGGAAGCCTGCACTGAGAAAGCTCAGGTAACAAGTCCCCAGCCGTGGCCAGTAAACGACATGCCCAGGGGCATGAATAGGTTTCAAAGACACCAAAACTCCTGTTACACATTCCAACCTCAAATTTTATGATTGTATAACCTCTAAAGACTTACGAAAAAAGGTATTTATTTTTCTGAGCATTTTGAAGCAGAGAACCTAGCTTTTGCATTACAATATTAAATAATTATAGAAAATATGATCTGAGGAGTAGTTTAAACATTGGCGATTTAAAATAAAACTGTTAAGCAATTTTTAATCCAGCCAATAGAACTTAAAAATGCCATTTTAATTGGATATCCACCAGTGTCCAAGCTCTTCAACCCAATTCTTATCTAGAAAAAAAAGTTCAGCTTACCACCTGTGTTCATTTAATTTCATAAAAACACACTTTGAGGCTGAAGCAAATCTCACTCATTTCAACATGAAAATAAAATATAAGGCTGTTTCTAAAAAGAACTGGTCTGTAACCCTAATGTAAATGAGATATTTCCTGGCCAATGTTAGGAGTAAGGTTAGGACTGTCTATCCATCAGTGCTCACTAGAGAAACGTTTAATGCAAGATATGCAAATATATAAGAACTGACAAAATTGCCTTACAGTGACTGCCCACAGAGTCCAGTGTAGAGTATAAAAGGTCTGTGTGCACTGGAGGTCTGAAGAATTCAGCCAAAGGCCTGAGGCTCACTGTGGTGTCCTGTGAGAGTCCCTGTCAAGAGGCTGACTGGCCTGTGCTGTTGGCTAAAGAGTCTTTGCAGGAAGCCAGGAGACCACATCCCAGGGAAAGGTGAAGCCTGGTACCCCAAGGAACCTGCCTTCTTTGTTTCTCTTCTTCCATTCTGGATGCAAGCCTATTGGTCGCCATCACCCAGGGTGGGTCTTCTGTCTTCACTAAATCATCTCAGCCACAGCCAGATCTATGCTGATCCAGTTTAGGTGAGTGTTTCTAACTCAAGTTGAGGCAATCCATCAACTGTTATAGACTGTAATCCCTGGATTATCTCGGGGTAAAGGCTGCAGACACAAGTATCATCTCTGAGAATTCTCAGAGCCAAAGAGAAATGGATTAAAAGCATGTGATTTTACTGCACTGATACACAAATAATGTTAAAAGTGCTTTTTATCATTTCTACAATGACTATAGAGACAGGTATTCTTTTTCCCTACAAATGTTACTACTGAAGTTTAAAATTCTCTTCTGGATTTAACTCTTTCTGTGATTACTGATAGAACACAATCCAGCAAAACAATACAAGCGTGTCATCCTAACAAATAATTATTCGAAGAAAAAAACAGAAATTTGTTAGTCATGCATACTATAATAAGTTGAGGTGGCAGCATTTAGGGGACCCTGGTTAAAGGTATTTATCATCCACGTGTCCCTCCCAGTATTTGAGTATTAGTATATCCTATTTAGGATGGGTAGAATTTTCTATATGTCTTTATTTTACAAGGAGAAAAATAGATGACCCATGGATTAGGTATCTCCTGAGATTATCTGATTTAGAGTGGAGGACGTGGGAGTGAGGGATGAAGAGTAGTTTCCTTTGAAACTTCCACATAATCCTTGGGAGATCATCACCAACTGCTAGGGACATGATGCCCTGATTAAAGATAGCTGCTGCTCCCCACTGAGCGCCAAGGCTCTGTAGAGTGCATTTATTCCTCTTGAAATAAGGAGAGTCCAATGGCCCTCACATTTGCAAGATGACTTACTCTCTTTTCCTTGAACATAGAGTCTGGGTGTCCTTGAGTTGTTGGCTTTATCTCCAAACCTGTGGTGATTATAAATAGTGAAGAATGATGGGTGTCTCTTGAAGGAAGCCCAGCGGTAAGGCGATGTGGCAGACTGGAAGGGAAGCTTTGATGTGGAAATTTCCCCAACAGTTTTATCATCCAGTGCCTCGAGATGGAACAGCAGCTTGGGCCCACCTTCCACCTTCAGCCTCCAACCTGTGATCCCAGACACCAGTGTGAGGGTTTCTTCAGACAAGGATGAGGCAGACACTGAGGGCTTTATCTCACCTGTCTTTATTCTGGAACCACATAGCCTGCTTTCTGCTCATAAGAAATGGTGAGGCGTGGTGTAACGTCTATGTCCCCCAAGCTTGCGAAGGATACTCCAAGCAGTAAATAGATACTGGCTGAAGGCTTTGAGTGCAGTCAGCACAGGATCCAAACAGTGCTAACTGTGCACCCCGGTTGACAACATGAAGCCCTCCTAACCCCACAGCCTCAGCATACTCAATGAGTCTAAATGTAGAATCATCTCCATTATCTGCGGAGGTAGGGGTGGGGGAGCATCTGCTGAACACCAGCAAGGATATGGAGTTGACAGGGACTTACAGTGGAAGCAATTGTTCCAAAGGCCCCATAATGCTGATTGCTTAATTATACTTATCATGCAAAGGTCTTCAAAAGATTGCTGTTGAACTCAATGTGACTTGATATCTGGTTACCAGAAAAGCGGAAATCCTCCTCATCCTTCTATAGATGATGCCCACCCTCCCCCCGGAACTTCACCATCTTTCTGTGCTTTAGCTCCTATCTGACCATCCCTGCTCTCAGTCTTGCCTGGAGTCTGTCCAGCACAAACTAGGGTGCTGGAGGTTGCCATGGAAAATGCAGCCATTGTTTCTTTTCTCTGTAAAAAGTCCTGGTGAAGCTGTAGAGAGTCCTTGCCTCCGACCTTTCCCCACTGTGCACCTTCACAGATGTCTTTAAAAGGAGAGCCTTGGGGCTGGCTTTCCATGCCTGCTCAGCTTTTACTATGTCTCTGAAGCAGAGGCCCTGGACCCGCCAGCCCCACTTGCTGTGGAAGATGTGAAGCACCATCATATTGCCAGCATGGTCACCAAGGAGTCGATGACACCAACATTCCTCTTATTAGTAAATGGGCTGTGGAAAGTAAGAGATGATCTGGTATTTCCCAAGGGAAGAGGCAGGGAAAGTAATAAAAGCAGAGGAGGAGGAGGACTGAGAAGGAGGGGTACCCACAGGAGGAATGGAGAGGAAGCTGGGAGAGTGTAAGCAGGAGAGAACCGGGTGGAGAAAGGAGAGGCAGGATCTATAGGAGGCTGCGGGCGCGCAGCCGCCCAGGGTCCTTGCTCTCCTCATGCTTACAGCGAGATCCTGCATGTGCCCTGACCACTCCCCCGGGGCCTGTCCCTCTCCCTCCTCCTCTCTGACCACTAATGCTCTTGATGTTCCTCCCACAGTCTCAACAGGGCCAGCCACAGCTTCTGCTCGGCTGCCCCCTCTGGCCGGGAGTACTCTTCCCCGGTAGCCCAGGGCTCCCCGCTGGAGTTCATTCAGGTCTCTTCTCAAACATCTCCCCCCCCCCCAGAGAGACCTTCCACTGCCACCCACATCACAGAGCAGAGCCCCCATCGGCCAGCCGTTCCATTTCCCACTCAGGTTCATAGCCATGTAAGAGCTCCCTGCCATAAGAGCAAGGCTTTGTGTTGTGTCCCCAACCCTAAAACATGTCTGTTAGGAAGGAGAAATGAATGTTTGTTGAGTGAATAATCAAATCACTACCCTACTTCTAGAAGTGCACAGCCTCGCACACCTGCACACTGTACCTGTCCTCTTTGAACGGTGTGCTTTACTGGCCCTTCTAAGTATAGTACGGCTTCCCTTCCACCACCACTTCTACCTGGTGAGCTCCCAGTCTTTAAGCTATACAAAGCCCAGCATCCTCTCCTCTTGGAGGTCAGCCTCAACCTCCCTGGCAGACGCAGATTGCTTTGGGGGACATCCGGGCCAGAGCACCTGAGCACCAGGACAGCATAGCCCTCTTGCCAACAGGTCTGCCCACCTGCCCCTCTCCCAAGTGGCTGAGTATTTCCAGGCCCAGAACATGGCCGGGCATGAGTCCCTGCCCCACCTCTGAGCTGCTGTGTGACTGGGCAAATCACTTAAACTTCCTGTGCCTCCACTTGTTCATCCATGCAAAGGAATGTAGCGTGTGCCAGGATACTTGACTGATGAGTTGGCTCTGGGGTTGACCCTGAGGGTGGCCTAGGAAGAGGTTCTAAAGCCTGTCCATGCCTGCTGCTCCCTGATTCAGGGTCACATATGCATACAGCATAGCGTCTTTCCAAAGTACTTGGCTAAGCTGTAGAAAATTACTGACCTTTGGCCATTTTTGATCTGCACAACTGTCCGTTTCATATCTACACACACACACACACACACACACACACACACACACACCATCATTTCACCTCCCACACTGGCTCCAGGCCCTCACTCACAAATCAGATTGCCTGGGTTCAGCCCCCAGCCCCTCAATGTCTTTCTCTGAATTCACCCCTGCACCTCTCCCATAAGTGGGCAGGTGTAAATCTTCATAGACTTGGCTCCTGGGAAGTCTGGATCTCACTGTGCCTCAAGGCAGGATGGGCTAAGTGACAGAGCTCTAAGCAGAGTGCTCACACCCAGCCCCAGAAGCCTGAAGGAGCCCTGGCATGTGGACCTTCCTGGGGAGCAGGAGCTAACACTTCTTTCTTTCTAGCTCCAAAGGCCAAAGTAGCCCAAGCAGGTGGGAAACACAGCCCCAACATAGTTTCCTAAGTTGTCTTTCCGATCCTTGAACCACCAAACTTCCCTGTTTCTTCCTGTGTGGGAAATCGCAGGGTAGCAGATAAACCTTGACCTGGGCACAGAAATGCAACTGATGTTCATCCCAACACACACACACACACACACACACACACACACACACACACACACACGCTTATTCGGGCAAAGCAGAGCAGTAGAGGCTCCATCCGCAGACACCTGCTTAAAGCCCTTCCCCATTATTCAGTACATCATGGAATATGTCAGCCTGAATTAGCGGGCAGGCCCATCACATTAAGCTGAAGCTCCAGGCTGCCAGCTCCCACTTCGCAATGCCTCTTGATCCTCACCGTCATGCTCCGGTCCACATCACCAGTGCCATGGGAAAGCTGTGGAGACACGGGGGGGCAGGGAAGAATTTGAAAACCATGGGAGCCCTTCAGATTCCATGTCCTCTGCAGCCCCAGGGAGAGCCTGCTCTGAACTCTGGTATCTGTGGGGATCCGGAGGAAGCAAGTTGCACTGCAAAGCCTCAGGCAGGGAGTGCCTTTGTGACAGACTGTGAAAGCATGGCACATGTTTCTGAAAGCACACAGAACAGAAGCCCCAAGAACTTCAGCACCTCGCTGAGGTTTCCTAACCGCAGCACCACTGTGATGACCACTAGCATTACTGCTGTCATCCCACTTATTTGATAAACTTTCCTTGCTTGGGAGATAGCTCAGTAGAATAAGTGCTTGCCTGGCAAATGCAAGGACCTGAGTTCAATCCCCGGTTTCACAAAAAAAATATAATAATAATAATAATAATAATAATAATAATAAAATTTCCTAGCTATTTATTTATGTCATTGCCCAGCCTGTATGACACTGTGGTGTGGCACAGCAGAAAGAGTACAGCTTTGTATTCACGTGTGTCCTGAGATGAAATCGTGCCTGTGCCTTTCATAGCTGGGTGTCTCAGTTACTCCATTCTCACTGCTGGGACAAAATACCCAGTAGCAAAAATTAAGGAAAGAAGGGTTTATTAGCACACAGTTTGTGGAGGTTTCAGTCCATACTACATGAGCTCCAAGGCAGACTGGCACAGGGCAGAGGGCATCAGTTCATGGCAATGGGAGGCAGAAAAGAACGAAGGGAGCAAACAAAGCTGTGGCTTCTAGCAAGCCTCCCTCCCTTTCTTCCATGCTGACTGCAAAGACTGGAGCTCCTCCAAGGAAGTGGCACTCTCTGTCCTTCCTCAGTTTCCTTTTATATCTTTTATATGCTGAACCACTCTACGGTAGCCCTCTGTGCCATAAGGAGGGGCCTCCACACCCTAGGGAGGGACCTCCATGCTCTAGGGGGCGGAATTGCTGCCAGATTTAGTTGAGCTTTTAACTTCTCAAGTTGACACAATGTTTCAACCACTACACTGGGTAACACGGGTCTGGGACTTAGCCTCTCCATGCCTGAGGGTTTTCTGTATGGAATCAGACTTTCTGCTGTAGCCTGTTTCAGAGCAGATCGAAGAATTAACTGAAATCATGTGAGAAGAACGCCTGACACAGCATAAATGCGCAACAAACATTTCAAGACTGCATTCAAACGGCAGTATCATATTCATGCCTACTACAAACCTTAACTCAGCCATCCCTTAACTGGAGTTCAGCAGTATCACACATTCCCTTTATCATCTCACCTCATTATCCTCTAATTTGTTCTGCAGTCTCCATCTGGACCCACCTGATCCAAACCTGCACTTGATCCTCTCATATTCACTGAAAATCAGTTCATTTCTTCCCATCTGGGAGAGGAGGACGATGCCACAGCTCTTTCTTCAAACTTGCCTCCTATCTGCCCTGATCCCCGCCCCCCATGATAGTTTCATTTACTATCTCTCTTACACAGCTGCACTCACTTCCAGGTGCTTCGCTGTTGTTGCCTTGGCAGCCCCATCAGGCCTGTGCACATGTCACTTCCTGCATGGAATCTCCGGTGTACCCTTTCCCTAGGTGGGATATTCTTCCTTCCCCATCTGACCCCTACTTTTCTATACCCATTCATACCTTCTCAGAAAATACCCCCATTGACTTTCCTGCTCAATTTAAGTCGTCCTAGAAACTTTATTCTCGCTTCGGGTCATTTACCCGTATTTTACTATGAGATGAGTGACTTTGTGTCTGTCTCCCTTGACTAGACCGGCCCTGTGAGAGCAGGCTATGTATCACATGCTTACCCAGAGTCCCCAGGGACTTCGTGTAGAGCCCAGTAAGTGTTCCTGCCAGAGGGGTGTGGGCAGTAAACATAAGAACAGGCCACTCCAACAGATCCCTACAGCACCTCTTCATGATCATGGGCCACAAGGAGTGGGTATGTTTCAAGTAATGTGACAAGAACTCAGCAAGAGCAGGTTGATTGCCCTGGTCTTGTAGCCTGCTGGCAGGTGACGAATTTGTGCTCAGAGTCAAGGTTTCCAGGCTCTGCCCCCACTGTGGTATGCTCCAGAACCACTACCGATAACTGAGGCTATGACCATGGACCCCTTCCCTCCCTTTCCTCCTTTCCCTTTCCAGGTGTTTGGTGACTTTTCTGTGTGTATGCATAATGCATCTCTACTTTCCAGGAGACCCAGCATCACATATGCCTGAAACTCGGTGGTCTCTGAACCATTCAATTTAGAAACTCAAACAGGAGCTGAACTCCCTCAAGAATGAGCAGGAGGAACTCTGTTTTCAACGAAGTTGTATTGTTGGGGCGACTGCACTTCACAAAATTCCATCTTTGTTTTCAGCTGCTTCCTTTCACCACCTGAGTTGAAGTCAATCCAAAAGCTGAAGTCTTAATCTACCACCTGGTATCAAATCAGCCAGGGCTCAGTTGCAAGTGTTGATTTGCTTGGAGAAAAAATAGTTTTTCCTTATTTTCTTGTTTCTATTCAAGGACTGCACCTGTGTTGTATGGTTTTGTTTGTTTGTTTTCCTTGCTCACTTTCTTAGGAGCCAATTTACCCAGAATTCAAAGAGAGGGAGAAGAATGTTGTGCCTTTGTTCATATTTCCCAGAGGAAGATTCCTGTGTGGGAAGCTATGTAGCTGCCTGATTCTCTGACTTGTTAGAGCAAAATACTAACATTTATTCTTATTCAGTCATTCAATAAATATATACCTTGGGTGACCAAATAATCTATTGTCCAAACTGGGAGAGTGGACACTACCTAGTTGGAAGTTCAAGACAGCAAGTGTAAACTGACTTTCTCAGCTCATTCAGGAGGTAATATGCACCCTATCTGTGATGGCTGACCACTAGAGTCTTGGGTAGTGCCATTTTTCCTAGATACTTTTAAAGACTGATGACAAGCCTGAGGAGGCGTAGCTTTCTAAAACCATGAGATGAAAAGACAAGAAGACTAAACTGGGATGAAAATTGAATGAGATATCGCTACAATATTCCCAAGATTTTCTTTGTAAAAGAGAGTTTATGTTTTTTGTTTTGTTTTGTTTCCAGTGAGACCATAGCCTTGGAAGGTGGTGTCCATACAATGGAATCCAAATTCCCCCAAGATGAGTCTTAGAAAAAAGTGTTGAATTTCTCAAAAATGATTTCCAATCTGGGTCAGGTGATGGTGGTACTTTCAGGAAAGCAAAAGTATCCTCCAGGGAACAAGGAAAGCGTATGATTTCTCTGACTTCGAGCTCCTTTTCTGTGGCAGTGATTTTGCTTGTGGTAACAGAGGACATGCACGTACACACTGTCTCTCTAGGAAGAGCTTTGATGCTGAGTGATATGTTTCTCCTCCCCCCCAGGTGCCCGTCCTGAGACCCATGGACCTGATGGTGGAGGCCACCCCCCGAAGAGTATTTGCCAACGCGCACACATATCATATCAACTCCATATCAGTCAACAGCGACTACGAAACCTACATGTCTGCTGATGACCTGAGGATTAACCTATGGAACTTTGAAATAACCAATCAAAGTTTTAGTATCCTTTCCCTGTAGCCAATAATTAATTGGCCTAAATCAAGAGTACTTAGGTATGAACAAGTCCTGGGGGGAAATGAAATAGAAAAACATACTCACAATAATACCTAGTACTTACAGGGAAGTTGCCTCTTTTAAAATACACTAGCATCTACAAGACACCTTCATCCTAATAAAGTTAAGAAAACATTGAATTATAAATAGTGGCCCAGGATTATTCTAGATTGGGGTTCTAGAACAATAATTTCATGCAATGGCATTTATGCATCATGCATTAAATTTACATGTGACTTTACCAACAAAAAGGTAAGATCCTGGAGTTGTATTAGGTTTCTGGCCTCTGTTAGAGGATTCACAAATAGTCTGAGTATGACATGGACCATAGGTACATAAGACGGCATACGTTGTACTATAATAGTGAGAATAATAGGGACTGTTGCATACTGAGTTCCAACCACTTGTGCTGACAACTTCAAGCATAGTGTCTCATTTTTACCTCTCTATAGAAATATATAGAAAGTGTACATATCATAATTGTCCGGCTTGGTGTATTTCACAGCCAAAACATTCCTGTAATCAGCACCATATCCAACAAATTTTAAATCCTCAAGCTTTTGTTATGTCCTCTTTGTTTTCACTGTTATTTCTACCCCTTACAAGTGTATTTGGTATAACAATCTATAATGTAAATATCATTTTCTCCCATTTAACTAACATTTAGAGAAGTCAAGAAAATTCCTGTCTGTGGCAGTGTTTCACTGAGTACCTATCATGTGGTTTGTCCCTTCAGAAGCATGATTCTCTGCTCGCATTCACGGCCTGCCTCCCCGCATTCCCACTCAGGCAGCTGAGCAATTGGCCTGCAACTCACTGTTCCCTTCTCTCTCACTCACCAGCTTCCTCTGCTCCCAGCCCAATCTTTCCAGGAAAGGGCTGTCCATGCTTGCTCTAAAACATATCTCAAATCAACTCAGATCTCTCCATCCCCACCTCCACCAACCCATGCTACTATGAGCCGTGGTTACTTCTCACCTGGGTGGTTGCTCTTCTTGCTCTCCTATAGAGTACATGCCCCACATATGAAAGCAAACCTCCCAACATGTAATCAGACATTGTTCCCTCCTGCTAAAGATGCTCAAGGAGCCTCCCAGTGAACTTCAAACCCAAATCATTTATCCTGGCCTGTATGACTTCACACCATCTGGACTCCAGCTCCCTCTTTGGTTTTCTGTCCTATCAGTCTTCTCTAATTCACTCTGCTTTAGTCAACTACTGTAATTACTTCTCTATTCCTGCCTAAACTGCGCTCTTCCATCCTTTGTGTCTGCTTCTCCCTCTTCCTGAGGTTCTATGCCCCAGAGTTTGCAAGGCTGGCTACATGTCATTAGTCAGGTCTGCACCAAAAGCATCTCTACAGGACACTTTGTCCTGCTAACTCTCTGTTATCCTCATAGTATTCATCACTATTTGAAAGCATTTTTTGCATATTTAATCTCCCCACAGTAGAATGCAAATACTATAAAAACAGATGCACTGCTGGGTCCCATCATGTGGAATACTTGGCATGGAAAAACTGAGTTACATATGTTGGTTTTTTTAATTTTGATTTTTGTTGTTTGTTGAGAGGTTTTTTTTTGTTTTTGTTTTTGTTTTTTTCTTTATTTCTGTCTTTTTGAGGTAGGGTTTTACTCTGCAGTTCAGGCTGTCCTTGAACACATTTTGTAGCCCAGGCTGGCCTCAAGTCCAGCAACCCTCCTCCCTCATCCTCCCAAGTACTGGGTTTATAGAACATGCGTCACCACACCTGGCTATCTGCTGGGTTTAAGGTAGTGGTACTTTAGATATCATCAGAATGAATATGTCCCATAGACAGTTGATTATGAAATCCAACCTGGAAATTTAACTTCATGAGTTATAATAAAGCTCTGAGTATTTTGATACAAAATAGATTTCAAACTCAAAGAAAATATTTCTCCTGTAAAATCCAATAATGATGATCTCCATCAACAGGCATCAGTAACTTAGAGCCTAGGCCTCTTCTATCTTACGGCTCATAGCAGGACAACAAAAAGAAGAGGTCATAGAGGACTACCCATGAAAAAATTATAGGAACCAGGTCCTAAAATAGCTTGCATTCCATTGGCTAGAACTCAGCCACATGGCGACTTCTAACTGCAAGATAAGCTGAGATATGTATTCACTGTGCCCCTCCTCATCAAAAACTCCTGATTTTAACACCCAGCCACCTTGTTTCTGTCACAGACAGTGCACAGTTGTCCCTGAAGGCCCTTGAGAGAAGGTATTTTAAATCAGAGACTAGAAGTTCTAAGATATATTTGGAGACACAGAACTGACCATCAGGACCATAACTAGAATCTTTTGTTGTGTACAAAACAGACACAGCATACTGTCTGGGCCTGGGGAAACCTACCCGAAATTTTGCCAGGCAGTGCAGCTGCTAATAGAATGAGTGTAGGCGGTGGTTTCCTTTCCATCTTTATGTCTGTTCCAAGAGCTGAAATCTGCTCCAGCTCAGCTGGCTGTCACTCCAAGCTTCTGCTTTCCCAGCCTCAGTGGCATGTTTTCTGAATTTTGCCTCCAGGCCATCAAGGAGGAGGGAGGTTTCTTTAGGCATTTTGGAAGACAGATGCCTTGGGGAACATACAAAGGGGATGTATTAATAGTGCAATTTGGGCTATATTCTGCAGATGTGTGACAGGCTGCCAGATGTCAGCATGCAAATGAGACCACACCATTCACCCTTAAAGCAGCCATATGTAAAATAATCATTGTCATCATGAGGGTGATGATAAGTGATATCTATATAGTTCTTCTCAGCCAGATCGCCCTAAGCATTAAGATGGTACAAAGCAAGGTCTTTCCCTTCTCATCCTTGCAGTGTAGCCACTCTGGGGTAGAAGAAAGACATTTTTCAAAACAGCTTCTAAAAAATATCAACCATAAGGCATGTCCTAAATCATAAGTTGGATAGCACCTATTTCTATTATGCCTCCCAAATACCAAAGACAGAAGAAACATGGCTTGGGATCAAAAAAAGTGAGTCACCTCAAGCACCATGTAAGTATCCCTGGGGTAGGAGTCAAGAAGTTTCTATACAAAACATAAACATTTTTTGTTTTCATAATTACATTTTTCCAATAATGAGTATTAGAAAACACAACTACCATATTAATGCAATGGGTGTGCAGGCAGTGTAATTCTAAAATCAATTTGAATTACAAAGTAAAAAAATGAAAAGTATGAAGTCAATAGCAAGACAAGTACTTGGGATATAGTTAGAAAAATATCATGATTTCCAGGCATGGCATATAGAGTAATATTGGAACCGCAGGTGAGAACTCAGGCATTATACTAAGCTTTGGGATACAAATATGAAAAGAAAGAAATGTCATGCTTTCAGAATTCATCAAGCAATCACACTAATGACTGTGCAGTTGTAAACTGAAATAAATTCTTTAAATGAAAATATTTTTATTCTATGATGCATTTTTAGACTACAGATAGAGACTTTATTGAAGAGCTGAGTGCTAAATTATGAAAGAGAAAAGATCTGAGTTAGGTTGGCAAAGATGTGTGAAGAGATTTTTCCAATACATCCAAAGGTCCTGTGCCAAGAAGGAGCATGCATATTAAAGGAATTCTGAGAAGTTCACTATCACTGACCCCAGAAAAAGAGTGTGGTGTAAGCAAAGGTATTAGAAGTTCAGTCTCTGGTCCTAAATCAGAGTTTTCTGAAGGAACCTACTGGTATCCAGAATACTTGATCTTTAACTTTGCTCTTTGTAACTTGTATAACAGTTCAGTTGTCTACTGAGCTGAGGCCCTCTTGAAATTGATGCCCTTATCAAGGGATCACATAGCCAACTCTTGGTGTACAGCGTTTATGCTCCTAGCACCATGGACAGTTCCTTGCCTTTTCCCTCAATGGGACTGTGCCTGGTAGGTTTTAGGGAAAGCCCTATGAATTTCTCTCCTTGATGCTTCTGTGGTTTTCATCCTGTCAAGAGATCAAATATACTAGTCTCAGCGCACTAAAGCAACTGCTTAGACAGGTGCTGAGGCCAGGATCTGGTCCCTGTACAGTGCCATCCCCACCCCCAGGGCATGCTAAGATGGCATCTGAGATTGGGTGTGGTGGTATGCACCTACAATCGCAGAGCTTGGAAGACTGAAAGCAGGAGGATCATTACAAGTCCAATCTGTGTAGTGAGACCCTGTACTAAATACATATTTAGTTGCAGACTAGGAATATCATGTAAAATACGAACACTTCCTCTAATGACACACTTGCTATAACACCCTATGTGTGCCAGGTCAGCCCTCTTTCCCTTATTAAAAGGAGTAGGGCAGGCTTGCCAAAACTAAGCTCCTGTCTCTGAATGTTAATCCTTAACATCATAGGCCAGGCTCAGGGAGTTGTAAGTAGGATTTCTCCTTCCTTTGAACTTCATGTTTTCAGATAGTAAAGGTCAGAACTGAGCTATGGAGATTTTTAGGGTGGGATTACAGACTTTGGAATTAGATATTCATTAGGTTTGAATTCAGCTTCATCTCATAGAATCTGCCCAACGTTGACAACCTGAGCCTCAATTTCTACAACAGTTAATAGAGATGATAGTGGCATATATCTTACAAGGTTCCTACAAGGATTAAATGCGGTAATAGGTAAAGTACTAGACAGAGCAGCTGTCGTACAATGGAGGCTTAACAAACGGTAACGACCAGCATGTGGAGAACTTCCACGTCCCACCTTTCTCACCACCACGATGGGCGGGTATTGTTCTCTCCATGAAAACCACCACAGGCTGAGTAAATCGCAAGCCTGACAGCTTGGTCTTTTGTACTGTGGGTTGTTGTTTGTTTTTTTTTTTTTTGTTTTTGTTTTTTTTTTTTTGGTATTTAAAAGCTGCCTAAAGAAAGCTGCTAAGTCACAAACATGAATTAAAGTAAAAGCCACAAGCATTTGCTGAGCACTAACTGTATGAACTACAGACAGCATGAAGCATGAAGTACATCCCTGAAGCCATGGCCTGGTAATCTTCAGGGTGGGGATGGGCCAAGGAGAATTAAGCCGAGAGAGTAGAATAGAAGAAGTACGTGCATGTAGAGAGAGAGGACAAGAAGAAGAAAAGGAGAAAAGAAACATGATTGACATATTCCACTTTGCACTTGTGTGGGTGAACGTGCAAGGAGTCTGCAGTGCAAGCAGTCAGAAGGGGGGAAATCTCAGGCATGCTGGAACCCCAGGGCCATGAGCTGAAGCTTCTCCATGGGTGCCAGCTAGAAAGGAAGATCAAGGGAGAAGGAGGAGTTATCGCAGACCCAGAAGCCCTCAAGAAAGTCATTGGCCTATTTGATGTCTTCCAACTGATGAAATCATAACCATCCAGAATAACTTCCTTTGTGATTCCCTTAGAGTTAATTAATGAGAACCTTTAATAAAATCCTTTGTTGGAAGTACCTAGTTGAACATTGGTTGAATAACTGGGAAGTGTATTTATGCTGAAAAGCAATTGCTTCCCTTTTTCCTCCCTCTCTCTAGAGAGAATATCTTTGTAGCCTAACCTCACCTGAAACATAGTAAATTCCAAGGCATATATCTGAGCCTAACCAAATTAACATAGCACAAAGTGATTAAGGTATCAGGACAGAAGGAGACCAATATGTAACCATACTAGAGAGGATGAGTCTAACAATTTTTGAGCCTGAATCAAGTGCCAGGTATGTCACATATGCCATCTTCTATAGTTGTCTTTCTATTCTTGTACATGGCTGAACAGGTTCAAAATCATTTGGGTCTAATCACTGCCCCCATAATGAAAATCTAGACCTCTCTTCTTTGAATTACTAAAAACCTGCTATATTACACTGTTACAAATTAGTCAAATATGATATGTAGAAAGTGTTTTTGTAGAGGTGCATTTAAGGAGTTGTGGATGAACACTTCATGAAAGAAAGACCAAGTGCTTCCTAGGAAAAGTCATATCTGAGTTGAACTGAAAATTGTTTAACAATAGAATGGCATTCTTCTTGCCCTGTATGAGTAGGAAGTAGTTCATGGTTATAGACCTTTCATGTGCTCCCTCAGTCATAAAGAGTGTCTCAGCCCAAAGTCTTTTGAAGCTCACTGCATATTTAATACAGCATCATGTGTCTCTGTCAGCCCTCACACTGAGCCTCGCAGTTAGCAAACATGCCATGAATATTTGCACATTGGCTTTTTGTAAGCTCTTAAGAGGATAATATTCTATAGGGTCCTCTGTTGCAATCTCCAGTGTCTTATCAAGCCACATGTCCTTTCGACTGATAAAATCTGAATGCTTTGTAATCATTTTTTATTATCCAAAGATTAAGCTCAGATCTGCGAAAAGAAAAAGAAGACCTCAAAGTAAATCATGCCACCAAAAGGGAATTCAACTCAATATGCTCGGTGTTCAAGGCTGAGATTTTCCACCTTCTTTTCCAAATACTTGGCAAACAGGGCCAGCAGTATAGCTCAGCAGACTAAGCACTTGCTTAGCTGGCGATGGAGTGCAGGCGTGGTGGTGCGCACCTGTAATCCCATCCCTTGGGAGATAGAAGCAGGAAGATTGTTATGAGTCAGTAGTAAGACCTTGTACAGAAAGAAAGAAAGAAAGAAAGAAAGAAAGAAAGAAAGAAAGAAAGAAAGAAAGAAAGAAAGAAAGAAAGAAAGAAAGAAAGAAAGAGCCAAACAAGTGGAATAATTGGCAAACTTAAAATCAGGTGTAAGATGCCTCATGCTTTTGCATGTGGGTGACCCCACTGAGATACGTGTGGGATCCACCCTGCAGCTGAGCCAGACTTTATAATAGCTCTACTGAAAGGCACTCTCCCTGGCTCTCTCATCCTTGACTGCCTTAGGTCCCAAAACTGGGGGAGTAGGGGAGGCCCTGTCAGTGTCCACGACATCAGCAGTGATGAAAAAGAAGGTGTGACGTCAGCATCCTTCAAAGCCAGCAAAACAAGTCAATGTGTATAAATGCTGCCCTGGAGAAACATGTGCTTCCTTCAGAAAATGGGATTCGGTCCAAAAGAAAAATTCCTGTAATGTTTTTTGGTATGATCTTTTAGGTATTTAAAACTCTTAATCTTTTAAGAGGGTTCTATTCATTTAAATGTAAAGAAATTGAAATCCAAAGAAAGTGACTTTCCCAAGTTCTGTCAGCAAAAGAGAGATGGAACCAATACTGAGCCCCAGCCTCTCCCCATTGTGTTGTAATCATGTTATTTTGAATGAATACATAATGATAAAGTTCATGGTCCTTCAACTTTCCTGGATGAATCTAAGTCAGGAAAACTCCTGCTTTTTTTTTTTTTTTTTTTTTTTTTTTGCGGGACCGGGGTTCAAACTCACGACCTTGCACTTGCCACGCAGGCACTTGTGCCTCGGAGCTATCTCCCCAGCCCCTCCTGCTTTTTATTATTTTACTGTTGTTTAATAGTATGTATTCATTGGAGAGATTTTGGGGAAATGAAACAAATAACCAGTTTCACTGTATATGCAACATGTTTGCATCATAATTTAACTTAATGTTAGCCAGTTTAGCCATATTGGATAAGATGAAAGAAAGACATAGAAGAAAACCAAAAGGTTCAAAATTATTTTATTTAATTAGGAAGCGTTCTTCCATTGAGTCTAACATACAGACACACATACTTCCTCTCATGCATGCTGTTTTTCTGCCTCGTGTTTATCGTTATGTAATACATTATAAATACTATACTTATTTACCTTGTTTGTTGACAGATTTTCCCCTAAAATAGAGATTCCATAAGCCATGGATTTTTCAGTCAGCCTTGGTCTCTTCTGGAGTTCCTGGATCCAGAATACTGGCAGACTAGATCTTTTAGAACTGTTATCCAATACATGAAGGAATAAACTAAAGAGTGAGGCCTTATTGCTAAGGGACAACTTATCACACTGGCTTTCAGATCTAATTACTCCACAAGACACAGCTGTATTTCTTTCACGCCTCTGACTCTGTGATTTTTTTTTTTCTTTTTAGTATGACATTTTCTTCATGAGGCTATGGTCAGACTGAAGTACACATTTTGACATAACTTTACTCACTTAACATATATATGTCTTAAGGTTTTTTTTTTACATCCTAAAATGCTGCAGTTTCGTTAACAGAAAATGTAGAAATGCTATTGTTAATGAAAAGCAACAGGGAAACATTTATTTGTAGTCCCATCTAATAAAACTAACACTTTAGCATCTCATCTTTTAGACTATTATTTTCAGCATATAAATTTCAGTCTTACTATGATCACACCAGAGTTAGACTTTTGCATATGGTGAGCTTTTTACTGACTTGGAAATTTTGCAACCAAAAATAAAAGTTACATTATAATTCACATCATCATTTCCTTATATTTATTTAGATTGCTCTCAGTCTTTTTCTGATACAGCAGCAGTTTTTCTTTTTAATAAAGCTTGGATTTTCCAATCTCAGATTAAGGAAATAACTTGAGCGGCTTCCCTCTTCCCCAACTATGCTGCCCTGATCCTCCCATTCCTTCCTCCCACCGCTGATGTAATTTATGGCTCTGGCTTCTTACTTGTCTGACACTGATCCCTTAAGAGGTGACCTCCCAGTGTCTTCAATTATTATTTTAAATGATGCCTTAGGCTACTGGCTGGCACAGCAGTGCCCTCACCTTCTGCCTTCCACTTTCTGAGCTTTGAGCTTGGCTCCAGGGCTAGCTGTGCCCCTTCCGCCCTCAGAGCTGCCTCCAGAGTCCCAGCAGAGAGCCAGATTAACCCCTTTTGTTAGCAGAGGTAATTTGCCTGGGTTTAGAGTTAATAAGGAATGCCACACACAGTTGGGTCAGGAAGAACAGGTCTGTCAGGCCCCAGGGTTAATTTAATAGCAGGCTGTCGGCTACCAACCTTGTGTGTTAGCAGTCAATCTGATGCTATGTTTTACATTTGCTATTCACTTCTTTGTGAAAACAAGGAAATAATTTGGACAGAGAGCTCTGTGGATAAAGAGGAGAAAATTGGCTGTCAAAATGTATCATCCCACTTCCAAGATAATCCAAAATTGTGTGGTGCTCATCTCTCTTCTTCTTTCTTCCTGATACAAAGGTCAAAAATGCTGAGGATACATACCTCCCTTCAGAACTGTGTAAGGGGTATTGAGGTGCAAGGGACTTTTTAGGGGAGGCAAGGGGAGGTTTACATCCTTCTTCCTTATAAGTCATTGAATTTCTAGCAACTAGTCTATCTCTAGCAAATAGGTTTTCTCTTAGAAAACAAGCCAATAATTGTTTGTCTGGTTTTTAATTCCAACTTCTGATCCACAAAACTATATCATAGTGTATAGATATTCTGGTACTATAAGGCATGCTCACCAAAGGAACAGGTGACATAAGAGGACACAGGTCCAATGCAGAAGAGAAAGAGATTCCTTCTCCATTAGCCACGTGTTATACCAAGGGAAACACATGGCATTGTGGCCAAGAACCTGGACACTGGATTTGCTCAAGCTGAGGTTCAAATCCCAGCTCTGCTCCTTCTGAATCATAGGACTTTACAGGATTTGTCTTGGTCACTATTTCCTTATGAGTAAAATGGGATTGTTAGTAGTACAAGCTCTTAAGGCTGAGGTGAGGTGAGAGGTAAGTGAGAAAACACAAGCCCAGTCATTAACACAGGGCAGGCCTAACATATGGCAAACCTCTCACTGTTATGATCTTCTTGCTGTGTGGTTCCCCTGTCTCTGTCTCAAAATGAGAGAGAGAGACAGAGAGAGTCATGCTTCATACCCTAGCCCCACAGGGTCACATCCAACAGGCATGTAAGCAGAAGGGAGGCTCAGACATGGAGAAGAAAAATCCCAGGACTTGAGGATGAAGGGCAATAAAAGGCAGGCGTGGAAGTCAAGGGTGAGTGGGAGGAAGGACAGACCCAGAGCAGATTCATCAAGCACACCCTGTGAGCGCATCCTTGCAGGATGCGAGGATGCTCCTCTCATTGGAGATATGCTTAGGTGCTTTGTTTTCACACATCCTGACTTTGGGGCTTTATTTTTAGATGGGAAAAAATAACTGTGGCTGTAGCACCTGCCTCTGCCACATCCAGATCCCTTCCCTTCCCTTCAGCTTGTGTTTAGTGCTATACTGGTGGAGACTGAGAGTGCTGACACCAGATTTTCTCTCCCCATTTTGGGAGAAGAGAAACACACTCATTGGTACCGCATGGTATCAAGGATCCTTTGGGAGGGTGATGAAATCTGACAACAGCTGAACATGAGCCCAAGGCCTGGGTCAGATGGCCAGAGAGGACATCAGCCCTGCAATCCACAGCCTCCCCACAAGCAGCACAAGCTTATGCTTCCCAGACTATGCACTGACTACAACGATCTTTGTAATTCTAGCAGAAATTGAGTTAAAAGCTAGTAGTTTGTGAATACAGGGAATCACATGCCCTGGAGACCCAAGTGATATTTATATCTGAGTTGCATGGGGAAAGATTATACCAAAAATGTTATGCTAGGTCAGTCTCAAGCTAATTTTAGAAAGAGCACACCAGGATATGTGAGAGATCATTGAAGGAGGAGGAGGAGACACAGCCTAAAACAAAGGCACTCTAGACAGAAATTACATGTTGGGAGAGCGCTAAGGGGAGCCTAGATGATGCATCTAGTAGATGCCTACTTAGCCATGCTGGTGGGATTCAAAACATCGGCACATTTGCTTGTCCCTCTCTACACCTTAAGAAGAGTGCGCCTTGCTTCCTGAAAATGGAACAAGGCTTTTATCCATCTCTGGATGGTCCGCATCAGTTATTGCTTCCGGACTGAATGCCTTGTCTTTCAAAATGTGCTACAGAGTCTTATGGGACATTTTCATGTTAATTATTATACATTTATTTTGTGTATTAAGCTCTTAGTCTTAATAAACATTACTTAGAGAAAAGTCATCCATTTAAAGATAATGTGAAGAGACACACTGAGGAAAAATTACTGCCTCACAATGTATGCAGATAAAGCAAAAATTTCAAGGTGGCAGAGACATAGCAAAGGTGGAGGAAAGTGGCAATGCTCTTGGTCACCTCTGCTGTGTAAGCACAACCCCGTCTCAGGTCCAGTCCTTTGCAGAAAGCTGCAGCACTTCAGACAGAAGCTCTGTCTCACCGAGGTGCCTCCCAGCTTTTGGTAAGAACTAGAAGGAATCAGTAGGAAGCTGTCTCTTCACTCATGCCAAATGCCGTACAGGAAGCATTATGTCCTTGAGTTGCTTTCATAAACAGAAAGCCAATGTGCCATTCCAACGTATAGGTATAGGATTTTTAAATAGAAGTATAATAATTCTTGGTCAGAGAGCAAAATGTTGAAAAAAGAAAAACATAATAAATCTAGGAGTATGGTCTGTGCAAACCCAAATCTTTTCCACCACGTGTGCGTGCCTTCTTCTGGGTAGCTAAACTCCCACCCGAATCCTAAAGCGAAACTCAGTTTACAGAAAGTAGAAAGGCCTACTTCTGGAAGGAGAGCAACTTTGTGTAACGGTGGCACAGCACAGATGCTGCACAGGAGTGAAATCCTAGTGTTACTCACTAGCCGTTTCTTGGGGCAAGCTCGTTTCTACACTCACAGTGTCAGTTCCGCCCCTGAAAACTGGATGTTAGAAAGTGTTGCACACAGATGTTGTGAGGGTTAAATGAGATGAGCTACATGGTCTCACTGACACCATTAGTGGCCTATTATTATTATTATCACCTATGTTATTTATTTTTTTTCTTGCTTCAGAGCTTTTGTATGTTTGTTTGTTTATTTATTTATTTTTATGGCCGGCTCAGCCTGCCCTGAGGGCAGGGCTGGCGCAGCATGTGGTGCTGGGGATCAAACTGCAGTACCTGAAGCCGCCCAAGCTTTCCCAAGCAGGCGCTTCAGACCACTGAGCCATCCTGCCGGGCCCATCACCTATGTTATTAAACGAAGTTGAGTGATGTCATGGAAGAGGACTTGACGCCTATTACAGATATCATTTATCAGTCCTGGAATATGGGTATGGACTTAAATAAGTTAAATTTCTGGTTGGAATGAAACTACTTCCTGCGACAAAGTAGGACAAAAATTTCTTGGTAACTTGGACCACTTCAGAATGTTTGCATGCAAGTACCCTAGGCCATCAACGGATGCCTTTTGCAAGGCGCAGAGGATAATGCAGTGATAAAGAATCAGGAGCCCTGAATTCTAAGACTACCACTGACTACCAGGTAACATTAGTCCATTCTCTTGAAGCCCTGAGCCCCTTACTGCCTGACACCAGTAACATTTGCTTCCTTTTATGCTAAGAGTTCCAGTAAGCATCTGCTACATGTGAGGCAAATGCTGCTGTGCTGCGCTCTTAGGAGATGGTGCCACTGCTAACCCCAGGGTTCCGTCTCCTTCTCCTGGTTCCTTCCTTGACTCCTCTGTGCCAGACATCGTGGACATCAAGCCGGCCAACATGGAGGAGCTCACCGAGGTGATCACAGCCGCAGAGTTCCACCCCCATCACTGCAATACCTTCGTGTACAGCAGCAGCAAAGGGACAATCCGGCTGTGCGACATGCGGGCGTCAGCCCTGTGTGACAGGCACACCAAGTGTGAGTAGCAGCCAGCGACTGTGGAGGGGGCCGCTGGCCTCTGACTTTGGGGAGGTGGGTGGCATTAGATGGTGTTGACAAAGAAACTGCAAGTATTGACCCACCCCAGGTGTCAGCTCCACTTTTTGTGTTTTAGTAAAAGTGAAACCTCATATTCCACTCCAAACATGCAGAGGTCGAGGTGACCCCTGCCCACAAAGGGCTTAAATAACATGGTGACGCGATCCAGATCTTGCGTTGAGATCACTCACTGCTGAGGGTGCAGGGCCCTACGGAGCAGCCCAGGGAGCTAGTTAGGTGACTGGTAAAGGGCATCTCACACAAGGAAGTGGTACAGGCACAGACAGCAGCTGAGCTCCAGAAAGATCCTGGCAAGAAAGTTAATAGGGTTTGCTGGGTAGGAGGTGGAGAACAGGCCACTGGAGAAGACACAGTTGGGGCTATAGAAGCCAGAACTGTAGAAGCCCCAGCTGTCAGAGTGAGCGACAAAGGAAAGCTAAAGAGAGGGACCGAGAATAAAGGGCAGCCAGAGACACAGCCCATTGGGTGACCTTGGGGTTCTCAGGCCGTGGGCAGGAAAGCAGTTCCAATCCCTTGGAGTGGAGAGTTGTGGAAGCGAAAGAGCTGCTGGCCCCGAGTATTTGGAAGACTGGACAGGCCTGGAGCTGTCAGGGAGCACTCCTAGCAAAGAGAGTGCCCCCGAGGGTAGGTGGAGGTGCCTGGAAAGCAGTGGCCGCCCATTAAGGAACGATTTGAACTGAATGACAGGCAGCTGCCACACGGTAAGGAAAGGCAAGAGCCGAGAGCGTCCCATCTCCTTCAGCTCCGAGCTGTGTTGCCTTTCCAGCTTTAGAGAATCAGAATAGACTTTTTTTTCCCATGCTTTCAGTTTCTAACTTGAAAACCCATGAGATGTGAGCGACCAGACAGCTCTCTCGGTACGTGTGTGCACAGCCAGGAGAAGAATGGCTACTGGTGCTCACGTTCAGGCAGAGACTCTGCGTGAAGCAGCTGAGCTGTGTGCTGTAGCTGTCTGTGCAGAGTGTGAACTCGAGTCACTCCGCCTGTCACGACGCTGTGTCCTGCTGTAGCTGCTTTTGTCCTCCTTTTCTTCACCTTTCTGACTACATCTTTGCATACACAGCCAGTAAGACAGCCACAGCCATGGTAGTGCACGCCTGAAATGCTCACACCCAGAGAGGTCGAGGGAGAAGGATTATAAGCTCAAGCTCAGTCTGAGAAATTGATTTAGCAAGACTCTGGCTCAAAAGATTAAAAAAAAAAAAAAATTGAAAGAAAGTGCAGGTAGCTGGGGAGGTAGCCTTGTGTGAAGACCCAGAGCCCGTTTTCCAATACAGAGGGAAAAAAAAGAAAAAAAAAAAAGGTTGGGGGTGATAATAACTGTTACAACCACCTCATGCATTTGTTCTGGGGCTCGGTGAGATAAGTGTTAAAACTGTTATTAATAAGGTGCTGTATGGTCTTTTATTCTCCATATTAAATCTTTAAAATCTGACATATATTTTATATCAGCCACATTTTAAAATGCCTAAAAGCCATGCATAGCTGATGGCTACCACATTAGGACAAATAGGAGGTGTTCTGTGAACGCAGAACGTTCTACTAGAGCCTTGTTCACTGGGGCTTCCCAGCAACTTGCTAGGACAGATGCATAACAAACACTATCAGTGCTATAATCCATCTTCGAGCAGTGTATTTTTTGTAAGCTTACAAGGCAAAGCACTCGATGCAGGATGCTTAGACTGTGCAAAGACAACGAAGCATACAATATGCTCTGCTACGCATGAGGCACTATGTCTTTGGACCCAGGCACAGTAGTGAACGTCAGCTACTTGGAAAACTGAGGTCAGGAGGATCCTAAGTTCAAGGCCATCATGAGCTGGGCCTTGTCTCAAAAAGAGCTGAGGATATAGATCAACAATAGAGTGATTGCTTAGCATCTGTGGGTCCCTGGAGACAATTCCACATGCTTTAAAATAATAAAACAATGTCCGTGGAAGTGCAGAGTGACTGATTGTGGGAATGATTGGGAGGAGAAAATCAGTGCTCAGGACAAATACCAGAGCTAGTCATAAAAGTGGTAGTGAAGGTAGTGATGATACCCAAAAAAGTAGAATTTTGGGCGTCAATATCAGTGAACTAAAGTAACCAGGGGAGTACACTCAGAGTCAGCTTTCAGAGAAGTTAGACAGAAGGCAAAAAAAAAAAAAAAAAAAAAAAAAAAAAAAAAAAAAAAAAAAAAAAAAAAAAAAAAAAAAAAAAAAAAAAAAAAAAAAAAAAAAAAAAAAAAAAAAAAAAAAAAAAAAAAAAAAAAAAAAAAAAAAAAAAAAAAAAAAAAAAAAAAAAAAAAAAATAGTAAAGGCTGAATTCTAGCAAGAATAATATGAAACAGCCAGGCATGGTGGTCACCTCTGTAATCCCGGCACTCGGGTGTCTGAGGCAAGAGGATCATTTCAAGTTCAAGACCCGCCTGGGCTACAGAGTGAGATCAAGGCCACCCTGAACTTCATAATGAAGTACTGTCTCAAAAAAAAAAAAAAGCACAAACAAATTAGGGGATACTGTAACTATTGAATTTTGGTCCACATCTCTGTTTGGGAGAGAGGCTGTTCTAGGCACCAGGAGTTATTTAACAGCATCACTGGCTTTCCTATCAGATGCCAGTAGCAAAAACTCTGTTGTGATGGTCAAAAACATCTCCAAGCATTATGAAATATCTCCTGTGGAGAAAAACATACCTCTCAATGAGAACCACCGACAAAGCCACAATTCAGCATGATATTCTAGTATCTATGATATTACTTTGAACAACTCCGGGTGGTACAACCCAAAGGTAAGACTTATCTTCCATAATTCAAGAATTTGAAATGTAGCAAGGAAGGTAAGATGTACCCAGGAAACCTTGCAAGGACAATGGGCAAGACAGTGCATATTGTGATACCAAACAGATAGTATAGGTTATAGGCAGTTAGAGGTTAGGATGCTCAGAGAAATGTGACATTAGAGACAGACCTCCAGGGAGGGCAGGTGCTGAACAGCCAAGTACAGGAGTACAAAGAGGATCTGATTAGGGCAGTGGGCACAGAATGGACAGGACACTAAGTACACGGAACCTTGAACAATAGCATGGGTCAAATTCCAGGGAAAGGGTGCTGTCCGGCTAATGATATCAGGGAAGGATGATGGTTTGTATCAAGTTGGTTCTTAAAGATGGGAATCAAAAGTTTATACTTTCAGGCTAACAAGATAGCTCAGTGGTCTAAAGCGCCTGCTTAGGCAAACTTAGGCAACCACAGGGACCATAGTTTGATCCCTGGCACCACATGCTGTGCCAGCCCCACCCGTAGGGCAGGATGATCTGACCATAACATTAAAAAAAAAAATTTAGACTATCACATCATATCACTCACAGAGTGTTTACTTTCGACACAGAGGCTGACTTTCATGGTAGCTGTCCTTCTGAAACCTTCATACTTAGTATAGCTCTCTGGGATCCAAGCCAAAAGCCCTGGTGCAATGTAGGAGGGCCACAGAGAGACAACCTAATCTCTCTGCTGTGTTTGTGGACCCTGCCCTGTCAGCAAGGCAAACAGCATGTGCCTGGAACAGACCAGAGATCCAAGTGAGGTGCTGACCTTGTAGATTTTCTTTGAAGTGTCATTTTCCTACAAAAAAATTCTTGTGGATTTTGCACATCACCCTCATAAAATGTCTATTTTTAATTTAATAATCAACCACACCTCCAAATTTCAGGTCAGATTGATGGCTTCAGAAGATGCAGCATGTGGGCTGTTGGCTTGACAGTCTAAGTGCCTTCTTGGCAAGCACAAGGAGCCAGATTCAATCCCTGGCACCACATGCCATGTCAGCCCCAGAGCCCCTGGTACACCATGCTGGCCACCAAAACCAGGTGAAGTGGTGCACACCTGTAATCCCAGTGCTAGGAGGTTGAAACCAGGAACATCACTAGTAGTCTGAGCTGTGTAGTGAGACCCTTTACCAAATACATATATACATACATACATATATACATACATATACACATACATACATAAAAGATTTTTTAAAAGATGCAGCACTTATCCTGTGGATCCCTGTGCTTTCTGGTGCATCCCAATATCCTCTTCCCTCTCTGACCTCGAAGGTTACATTTGTGTGCTCCATTGGCTTGTCATACATGGCTTTTATCAGATTGAGATAAAGACCATTTATTCCAGTTTCCTGTAGGGCTTTTATCATGAAGAGCTTGGACTTTATCACATGGTTTTTCTGCATCTATTGAGATGATCATGGGATTTTTGCCCTTGGCTTTGGCATCACGTGTATTACCTCCATTGATCTATGTCTGTTGAATTATGCCTACATCCCTGGGGTGAATGTAACTTGGCCATGGTGGATACACTACTTGATGATTTGCTGCATTCTGTTTGCCAGTTTCTCATCAGGGAGTTTTGCCTCTATGTTCGCTAGGGAGCGTGGCCTGAAGTTCTCGTTCTTAGCTAGGTCCTTCTCTGGTTTTGGTGTCAGGCTAACGCTTGCTTCCAGGAATGAGTTGGGAGTTTTGTTTCCCTGTGTGTACCATCTTGAGAAGTGCAGTTCCCGGAACACAGAGAGTCATATGATATATTTAATTGAAAAAAGATTTGTGTCTTGTGAAAAATTAATACAGGAGTGTGAAGAAAGCTAGGAGAGTTGAAAGGTTTAGCTTTCGTGTGAAATGAAGAGGACTTCATATCCTAGGACATCATGGTGGCTGTGGAAATTGAAAGGAAGGCAAAAGGCACAGGAAACGTCTGAAAAGTCTGTTAGAAGTTGGCTTTTATCACACGTGGATACAATACTGTTTGCTAATATCGGAAGCCTGGAAGTTGTCTGAGGATAGAAGCTGAATCAGTATTGTTCACATTGTACTGCCAAAGTCTGGCAATACTTAATTGGTCAATAAATATTGATTCAATAAATAAGCTTGCACCTAAGGGTAGACATAGCTGGCATGTGGGAATAGGGACTGGTGAAGGCTACGCTGGGAAAGAACGAAGCACTGGGGCCCGTTTGGGATGCACTGGGCATGAGGTGAAGCGAGCTGCCTACAGAACCAGCTTCTCTGATGAGTGACTGGCAGGTGGGACTGGATGGGCCCCTGCCCACGAGGAAGGCCAGAGAGGGCACAAGAGGCCCTGCTGTCCTCGTGACCCAGGGTGGTGGACAGTAGCCTGGACTTTGGAGTCAGAAAGACCCACCTGAGATCTGGATACTGTGGAATAACTGGGAGGCTTGGGGAACCCTAATCTCAAGGTGGAAAAAGGACAAGGCCTTAAAAAGCTTCAGGCAGGAATGGTTTAAAGCAGATGCTTTGGGCCCAGAGTACATGATGCCAACTCAGTGCCTATGCTACCCCTGGCAAGTTATTCACCCTTATGGGCATCAAATTCCTCAAGCAACAATAGAAATAGTAAGGGCAGCATCTCAGGGCAGCATGCTCACAGAAGCAGATGTCATCATGGAGGTAAGCTCATAGCACCCTTCTGGGTACCCCAGAGACCAGAAATGGCAGCAGCAGGTATCCCCATTGTTTGTCCCCTACACCTCATCTTCCATTTTGGGGTTTATTAGATACTTAGAACCACTGACATTTTGCTAGATTTTGGAAGCCCTATTCATTGATTTAATTAGTATTTCTTGAGTTCATACTATATGCACATACTATATCAGACCTAGGCATAGTTACCTCTCTCTTAGAGCTCTCTGCTGCAAGGTTCCCTAAAATACTCAATAGCGGCATGTGTGCATTTGTGCGTGCGTGCATGCATGTGTGTGTGTGTGTGTGTGCGTGCAGAGATATAAGAATGACTTCAAATGCTGAAAAGTCCTAGATCTGCTGGCCACAAGCTAAAGAGCAAGCTCTAGTAGAAGTAGGGTAAGCTCTACTGATAGAACTGAATTTTACTCCAAAGATCATCAGAAGCTGAACATGGAGGAAGAGCCATTGTTTCAAGTCTTAAAAATAATAAAGCAAACTCCCCAGCTCCCAGACATCAGGCTGAGGCATCCCTGCTGCTCGCAGAAGCCTTGACCTCTTCAGTCTATTCAGGCCTTCAGCTGATTGGATACCATCCACCTCTAGGAAGGCCATTGACTTTGCCCTTCTGTTAATGTAGATGTTAAGCTCACCAAAGTACCCTTTCAGAGACACCCAGAATGTCTGACCGTACACATGGGCATCCCATGGCCCAGTCAAGCTGATGCACCAAATTCAGTAAAGCAGTAAAATCACAGTAATTATAGAATCACAAGTACAGCATCGCAGCTGCAGTAAGTTGTATAAAAGCAGTGCTAAGAATGGGGGTGACAAGGACCTCACAAGGCAATGACTGCTGCTGAGATCTAAAGGCTGACCAAGTGGGGAGAAAAGAAGGACTAGCCATGGAGCACACAGCAGGAAGCCTGCTCAGGGCCCTGCAAGGCTGCTCCTCTCCCCAGCTCTGGAGCAGCAGCACCCTGGCAACTGTCCCAGGGATTGTCCACGATTTGGGCTAGTGGCCGCCACTCCTCTCCCCACACCCTCGCCCCACACCACAGAGCTCAGAATTGCAAGCCTACTAATCTAATTAAGAAGCAAGCAAAATTCATTTTCCTGACTTGTCCAAAGTGAGCCTACTTTAGTACATGGCTCCCTTTGTTCAGCTGCAGCGGCAGCAGCCCCAGCTCCTGTCAGCTGGGAAAACAAGTTCAATCTGACCTCTCGGCTGACATTTCATATTGATTTTCTCCATCCTCCTCAGACGCCAGCCTCCAGTCAACCACAGTTCAACTAAGGTGCACGCATGGAATTGAGACAGTTCGTCAGGGTTCAAAATGGAAAGTAACATTGGCTTTTGGAGATGAGCTCGAGGAGGAGGGTATTTAATAACCGTCGGCGTTTAATCAGGATGCTGAGGAAAACCGTGTTATCAGAGCTGCATATATTAATTTCCATATGTCCCTCACTCTGCACACTCAGCAGGGGTTGGAGGGAATGATTCGTTTCCGCCCTCATCTCCCTCGCTCCTATTTTCCCCCACTGCTGCTGGCAATAGTAGCAAGGGTTATGTTTGCAGTTTGAGATGCCTGAAACAACAGGGTGCTGATGGCAGCAGCATTCAGCTCACCCAGAGCGTGCCTTTCCCTCTTAATGCATGAATATTGGAGGCTGGAGAAGAAACTGGCCAAGTGTGATGAACGCCAACCTGCTATTTGAGCCCTCACACTTCTCTGAGTCAGCTCCCTGCAGTCTGGCCACCCCAACCTGCTTGCTGCACTTCCAAAGGCCCCCTTGCTGCCCCAGGGCATTTGCACAATCTCTTTCTCTACCTAGAATTCCCTGCCATTGTGGCCCTAACTTAGCATAGTGCCTAGCATGGAGTGGAGCTTCCCGGAATCTTTTTGTGCACATAATAATCATGATGTATATCGTGGTGGGAACAATGACCCTGTCTTGCCTACCACCTGTGAATTTTAAAAGTGAAGCTAGGCCTTGGCATGGTGCTGCACACCTATAATCCCAACACTGGTGGCACTGAGGGATTAAAGAAGAATAATTGCACATCTGAGCCCGGCCTGAGTGCCTTGGTGAGACCTTGTCTCAAAACAATTCTTGAAAGGGCTAGAGGATGCAGCTCAGTATGAAGGCGCTGGGTTCAATCCCCAGTGCCAACACCAAAAACTTAAAAAGTGAAACCAGGAAGAGCAACAGCAATAGTTATAGAAGGAGCAGTGTCAAGAGCCATAAGCACAACTTCTATAGCATTTTATTGCAGCCAGGAAGTGAGCCAAGTACCCATATGTGAGCTCACTTAATTCTTATGCCAACCCTAGGTGGTGCACACTACCATTATTGACATTTTTACCAGTGAGGCTCCTAGCTGAAAAGAAAAAGGATATACTACTGCCACCAGAAAGGATTTCACTCCAGCCTGCAGCTCTGCATCAGGATACCAGCCACCAGTTTTTAACTAATATTCCTTAAATGTGACTTTGCTTCTACCTTTGGAGAGCTTGTATTCTAGTGGAGAAGAGGAAAACAAACATTGCAGTGCACAAATAAAATAATTTTAGATAGTAAAAAAAAACTGTAAACAAGTCAAATAGTGTAAAGAATAGCTGTGATGAGACTATTCTCATAGGATGGTATTTCTCAAAGTCTTTGAATCAGAAAGATCTAAAGAGAAAGATAACGTCTGAGTATGGCTCTAACTTGGGAGTGATCTTGTGTACAGTCAAAGACTAGAACAGAGACCAGTTAGTGGGGATAAATAGGTGTTGAGGCAACAGGCAGAATAGAACGGGAAGCCAAAAAGATAAGCACCGATCAGATTATGTAAAGCTTTGTAAGGCAGGGCCAAATACTTGGATCTCATGCTAAATGGGAGTGGAAGCCAGGAGAGTGTTCAAAGCAGAGAGGTGAATATAATGACATTTTGGTCAGCAGTGGTGGCCCCAGAAGATTATACTTCCCAGGGACATCCTGTTTATCTTAATCTGTGTATGTATTCTGTATGATGTTCACGCAACAAAATTGCCTAACAATGTGTTTCTCAGATTGCATCTGCATTACTAGAAGATACTCAACTATACATGGATTATGATCTTATAAAAGTTCTCAAAAAGAGATAGTAAACCAGAGTCAGGGAGACTAATTCAGTGGTTTTTGTCATAGCCTAGAGAGTAAATAACAGCAACTCTGACAAGGGAGGAGATGGATCCATGATCTCTTCAGGACATAACACTATGAGGATGTACTGAGAGACTAAAAATGGAGAGGCAAAGATAAGGAAAAGTCTGAGATCATCATAGCTTTGAAGCTTGAGCAGCTGAAGGCATAGGGATTATTGCAGTCAAGGTTTACAAGGTAAGGATTTAATACCAAACACATAATATGCAGGATTATCTTCTATCTATTCACCCAAAGAGGCAAATGTAAAAGAGTGCAGGAAATCTGTCCATGCACCAGAGACTCAAAGGATCCAGCTGAGGGCCTGGACCCCATACCAAAACCCTACAAGAGTCCAGCTAGAGGCCTAGAGCCCACGACAATGTCTCATGCAAGTCTTTATCAAGGATATGTACTGGGAAGCCCCAAAGGCCGGTAGTGGAAGCTAGAAAGTGCACCAGCAGGATAAAGGATCTGTGCTGGAAGACTGAGGAATCTTCACTGGAACCAGGAAGTGACACTCAAGGTAAGAACCAGAGCTTCCCAGAAAAGAACCACAGCCATCCTCAGCAACAGCAAGAACAATGGGGACAGCCAAGTTCGTGTCCAAGAAAGCCAGCATGACAAGCTTCTCTGGGAGAATCACTCTTCCTCTCCAGTTCTTTTTTTATGCTGTGAGCCACAACCTTTGTGGGCCCTCCACACCCAGCACCACACTGATTCACCTCAGCTTGGTGTTACAAGCCGAGCACCAGTTGTCAGCCCACCACAGTGATAATCTCCTAAAATGAGGAATCTAGGGGAAAAGCAGGTTTGTCATCACAAGACCAAACATCTTCTTCTAGGTGTGTCCAGCTAGAGAATGCAACTGGAGGGGCTGAGGAGTAGGAGTAAGTTTAAGAGTCATGATTGTGTCATGGTATTTAAAGCCACAGGATGAGGTGATACCTCTTAGAAGTGAGGGTGGGGATGGGGAAGAGCCGGGACCCAGAACTAATACTGAAGTCACCCCAGCATTTACCAATAGAGTATGAGGAAGGAGACAGCCTTCTACGAGAGACTGAGTAGGAGTTGCAAGAGAGATGAGACGGTGGAAGAAGGGAGGAGGAAGAAAAGAAGAAGATTGAGAAGGACAATGAGGAGGAGATGAAGAGAAGAAAGAGAAAGAAGAGACTCAAATCTTTAAGCCAAGAGAGGAGGGTCTTTAAAAAGACTCCAGTCAGTGATGTCAAAGAAGACAAGAAAGTTGGCCATGGGAAAGCGATCAAGGACTCTGTGTCCTGAAGTATCTGGCCACTAAAGTAAGAACAATTAGGGCAAAGAGTGATCAAACTATACAGTGAATGCTTAAAACTATTATAGTAAAAGACACACTGCCACTCTTTAGTCCCCTTCAAAATACTCCCCCAGCACACTTACCCACTAATCTTGGCATGTTCTCAATGAGCTCTGGAACCTTCTAAAACTTTACAACCTGTCTTTTTCCACTTTGCTTACCAGATCTGGCACTGTCTCGCTTCTGGCTCTCCCTCAAAGCCAAAATGACTGTGAAAGGTAAATGTTTCCAGTCAGTTCAAAACATCAAAGGAGCCCTGACAGCACAATAAAGACACAATTTTGGAGGGAGCACTTTGAGTGAGGGAGATATTTTGAAGGAGAGGAGTGGCGATGTGCCTTTTGCTGTAATAAAGTTTCTCAATAAAACAGTCATTGTACTTTCGAATCATACCTAGTACTCACCTGGTACGAGGTAGACTCCCAGGGCACATTTGTTAGATGGCATCCATCACAGTAGTGGCACTTACCTCGATGACACAGAGCAGGCCCTTTTGGTACAGCTAAATCCCACTGCAGCTTGGGCTGGCTTGCATCCTTTTTCTGTCTGGCCTTTGCAGTCCTACCCTCTCGACAGGCATCAGCTTATGCTGGTGACTTGCAGGCGGAAGTGGGCAGGACATGTCTTAAAGGCCAGCGTGAGGGACCCTGGCTCCTCTCAGCAACAGCGATAGGATAGCCCTGCTGCACCCAGCCCCTGTCCCAGCTCTACTCACAAGTCTGCTCCGTGTGGGCCATGTTTGCCAGCAGCCGGGCCCTTCCTATGTCTGCTTCCATAGGAACAATTCATTCCTCCCCTGGGTAGGTGGCAGGAGGAAGAGCGTGATCTTTCCCTAACATCCAGAAGGGTAATTTTGGGGACCTCCATTTTATTCCATCCCCATCAGCTTGACCCCCCCAATTGCAGTATGTATGCCACTTGATGTCAGAAGGTGCAGTGCAGTCCACTCCCCATCTTTACCCTCATCTGCAAACCTGATTGCCACGCCCTGGTTTTGTGGAGCCATGAGATCCTTTAATGAACCTGCAGCTCACTCCCTAGGTCTCTGATGGACTGCGTCCAAAAACATCAACCAGGCTGCAGCTGCCATGAGTCCTAAAGCCTCCAAGGTTTGGCACAGCTTCCAAAAGGGGTTCAGTATTGATCTGCAGCATAATTAACAGTGTTTATTTCAGAGAGGCTTGCTTAGGTTAAAAAGACATGGTCCTTTGTTAAAATGCTTTTGCTTGATGACAGAATTATAAACAGACACACACACGCACTCCCACCCTGGAAAAAAGCCAAACAGCCTTGCTATAAGGAAGAGAATTTACACACACACCTCACGTGTATGCATGCACACATGCACACGCGCACGCACACACACACACACACACATAATCTGAAGATGCTTTACCCCCATTCAAGCTCAACAGCATTAGCAGCAGAGCAGACAAGACCCAAGCCAGAATAAAAAAAGAATCCCTTCCCCCTCTTCCATCCTTATTTCCATTTTTGATTGATTTACTAGTTCTATCAATCAGTCATCCTGGAGACTCCAGTTGAGTGGATTTTCCTAAGAACTAGAAGGTTTATTAATTTTGGAGGTGAGTAGCACTCCTTAGCAACTGACACCTTCCTGGGTCCTGCCCTGTCCTTGACTTGGAGTCTTGGATGAGAAGCCCGGAGAGGGTGAGATGATTCATGTAGGAGGCTACAGGCCCTGAGGACGGAGAAGGATGGCCATGGGGCTCTTGGCAGCTCTGACCTTGGAACAATGCAGTCTTCATTGTCCGTGACAAGCCATTGTTGAAAATAGTCACAGGCTTGGGGAGAAGGGGCCAGTGGCATCCTGGATTCACTGGCCTGTTGGCATCTAGAGAGGGTTCTGGCAGAGGTAGCTTGGCTCTTAAGGTGGCCTCCTCTTCCTGCCAGTGGCAAAATCAGGAAATTCACTTTTCTCTGGATCAGCTTCTTATGGCTGCTGTAACAAATACCACAAACGTGGTGGCTCAAAAAAGAAAGATGGCTATCATCTTGTAGTGTAGACCAAGAGTACATCATGGGTCTGACTGGCTAAAGCCAAGCTGCCTTCCCTTATGGAGGCTCTAGAAGCATTTTCCAACGTGTAGAAGCTGCTCCCTTTCCCTGGTGCAGAGATCTTCCATTTTCAAATGTCGGAGTGACGAGACAAGTCCTTCTCACATCACTTCCCTCTGACCTTGCATTCAGCCCCCTCTTACTCTTTGAAGGACCCTCGTGCTTACTTGCAGCCCACCCAGAAAATGCAACATAATCTCATTTTTAAATCAGCAGCCAAAGTTCACTCACCTCTTAATTTCTCTTGCCCACTGTAGCATTACATATTACAGTGTGTAGGTGATGCTCTGTAGGTGACGTGATGGTAAGATGATGGTAAGGCATTTAGATGTCATTGTAAATAACACGGAAGGGAAATCTAGAAAGACTTTGTGTAAAGGGGTAGGTGGTTGCATTTCAAATATATTACTTTGAGACTAAGAATGAAGCATCCTGAGCAAAATGGATGTCTGGGTGTTATGGTTTATATCTAGTTGTCCCCCCAAAACTTCACGTAAATCATGGGGTTGTCAAGCACGAGGCTCAAGGGGTGGGGCCAGAGGGCCAGAGCGGCGCATCAGGGGCGTGGCCAAGAGAGGCGCGAACCTTAAACAGACAACGTGCGCTGTCAGATCCCTGCCCCCCTCCCCAGGCTTCAGTCTCTCCGAGGTATGGAGCGAATCATCGTGGACATGGCGGCATAGTGTCTTGAGGTCTTGCTATGTCATTCAGGCTACTTTAAATTATGAGACCTCCAGTAACTGAGCTAAGTAAATCTTTCCTCCCCTAAGCTTGCATGTCTGGTAATTGTCCCAGCAATGACAGAACAATAACTAAGACACTGGGGCAAAGTGGAAAAGCTCTTGAAGTACCCATCCAAGCCGTAGAACTAAGGTGCTGACAACAGAAGCGGTGAGATCAGGCGGATTTGGGCCCTCCTTTGGGTGCAACATTAACAAGGCCTTGTTCAAAAGCTGGATGTGGATGGTGGGTAAGGAATCCAGCATGCATCCCAGCTTTTTGGCCTAAGTACATGTGTAGATAAAGAGGACATTAATTGGTTTGGTGGACATTAAGGAGGAGACAGTCTGAGGAGGAAATTCACAAATCTTGTGGAACTGATGCAAAAAAAAAAAAAAAAAAAAAAGGAACAAATGATCCCATCAATCCTTTTTGCTATTTAAGCCTTTACTATTGAAAGAGCCTTTGTCATTCATTTCTCTTCATTGATCCTGATCAAAACCCTTGTATTCATAGTATTTGTTCCTTTTTAGCAGCTGAGAAAACCAAAACCCAGAAAAGATTGCCTCAAACACTGAGAGTGGTTGGGTTTATTTCTTACTTTGTATAATGAATTCGACCACCCTCCGTATGTGCCAGGCACTGAGGGGGCTGAGAAGGGGAACATCCTATGTGTGTAATCGACCTGTGTTTAAGTAGACCAGCTAATTCAAGATGCCTGTGTGGGTCACATAATTCTATTTTGACAGCTCAGTGGGTGGCATCAGTACCGGCATGGTGAGATTCGCAGTCCACTGGAGCAGCTTGCAGCCCCATCGGTGTAAGTGCTATTAGCTCCTGAATTAGTGAGAGCACCTGCTGGCTTCCCTGGCCTCCAAGTACAGACCAGAGACAGCAGAAGGCTGGGGAGTGCTCGGCCCCACAGAGAGCATCATGGTAGTTGCTCTTATCTTCTCTGCCATCTTCAACCTGAACACAAGGACCAAAATAGGATTTATCTCATTCATGGGCATACTCAATCCTGGGGTCCACTAGTGCATCCTGAAATCTTGGTGTCACTTGAAAATTCTGATAATGCACTGTAGTTGTCCCTGAACAGTTCCATATGATGAAAAATCCACCTTAGGGTTAAAGCCATGGAGTCAAAGCAAAGACTGGGTCAGTAAATGTTAACAAGATATTTTGCCAGGCACAATAAGACAGAAACACAATTTCCGCATTCATGTACTTATCATGGGGGATCTGAGGATGTGAAATGATGAGATGCTTCTAATATTAGGTTCATTTTAAATTGGATATGGAATTTGAATTCTGAGAAAATGCTGAGTAAAATGCATTTGAGCTGAATAGAGTGTAAGACAGTTGAAATGAACAGTGATGACAGAAGTCCTTATCTTCGGCATACATTGTGTGTTCCCAAAGTTCTGATGCACAGCCCTTTTCAGGCTCTATTTATTAAGCATATTATATACTCACGTCATTGTAGGACCATGATATTATAAACTGGTGCTTGTTCAATACATGGTTGCTTGCCCTAGGGAAATTATCAAATAATAATAGAGTTTATGAGATAGTGCCTGGCATATCATCAACATTAAATCAGGCTTACTGACTCTACAAACGAATGACATAAGAAACAGCATCACCTAAAATGTCCTGTATGTCTCAGGACATAATACCACTATGATTCTTATAAAAGAATGCAAAATGAAAACACAGACATAGTCTTTTCCCAATTCAGGGAAATCAGACAAGCAAAAAGTCAAAGCTATCTCAATTTAAAACTTTTCTCCTGGCAATTTCTCTCAAACTTTTATGATCTAGGTAACTAACAATACAAAATGGTGTATCCTTCAATACTGAATTCCATTTGATAAGTAACCTTAAAAATGATATTACCATGTTTTATGGTGCTTTGCCCTAACTTTTATGTCCTGGCCAGAACTTGCAAATTTCATTCTAGAAACTCAGAGAAGGAAGGAATGGTTTCCAAATAAACTGGACAGACAGGATATCAAGGGGAAGAAGAAGGAGGAAAGGATAGAGAGAGGAAGCAATAATAAAGAACAGAGCTCTTAGAGAGTTTACCTTTCAGAGAACTTCAAAACTCTCTGAGTGACTATTAGCCAGTAGGTGGGTCACAGATAGCACTCTGTTGAAATTCATGGACATAAATTATGAAGGCCAGCTAGAGTTATTTGTGAGATTCTCATGGTTTGAAAACTTGGATTAAAAGAGGCTAGAGAGAGCAGACATAGCATAGTGGTGAGTAAGTGCCGTTTGGAGGTCAAATAAATGTAGGTGAGTACTGAGGACTCAACTACTTTGCCACTTTGATTGTCTATAAAATGGGGACAAGAATGGTTCTGAGTTCATGTCTCATTGTGAAGCTTCAGTGAGATGATGTCCGGTCCACTATAAACATGATGAATTTATTATTATGTTGCTATTTGAACAGTTTTTTTTCTGGTTTGTATTTGTTCCCCCAAAACCTCATACAGGATGAGCCGGGGAGATAGCTCAGTGACATAAATGCTTGCCTGGCAAGCCCAAGGTCCTGAGTTCAATCCCTGGTACCATTTAAAAGAAAAAAGGACTTCAAACTTCATGCAATCACTGAGGCACAGTTCTACAGTCTGCAGTTAATTCATTATCCAAGGCTGGGATTACAGGTGTGAGTGTTACACCCAGCCTGGGGCAGATAGCCTGAATGTAATAGAAGAGACAGAGAGACAGACTTCCTCTCTCTCTGTTGCCATTGTTGCTGCTACTCCTCCTCTTTATTCTTGGTGTTTTGCTGCCCCCTGTCATGTGCCACTCTGCCTTGGAGCCAGCTGAACATGAACTGAAACCTCTAATCACTGCAAGCTGACTAAACCTTTCCTTCCTTCATTTTGCACATTGGGTATTTGTTCCAGTAGTGAGAGAAGAGTAACTGAGACACAGTTAATCATCTCGGAGTCAATGATGAGAGAAAGCAGAGGGCTGAGAGCAAGTCATTTGTACCAAATCAAAGACCTTGTAAGAGGTAGAGGCTCAAGCCCATGGTCAAATGGCGTTCCTAGATAATTCCCATATATATACCCATCTTGGCCTTGGAAGAAGACGCAGCTAAGTAAGACAGGTACATAGGCAAGGCAGAGAGTGCAGACAAGCACAAGTCTCCTGCTGGAGGAGCGCGGCTCTCAGAAGCCCCACAGACCACACAGAGCGTGTTGAGGCTGTGCGGGGGACACTGAAGGAAACACGCTAGCCACAGGGCAGGTGGCGAGCTTCTGGCTTTTTCTGTAACCAAACCCAAAATGAGAACAGGCGGCAAAGCCTGTCTGTCCTTCCCCATTGCCAAGTCATTAAGTAGGAGAGCTTGCTGAGGGATGAAGCCCTTTTTGTCCGCAGTGGTTGTAAAATGTGTCCTGTCTTCACAGTCACTGAGAAGAGGAAGGAGGGCTGGTGACGATGGCACGTCTGGAGCCTGTGGAGGCACCTAGCACATAGGAGGGGGTTGGCACGGCTGGGGTCCACATTGCTCCTGGTGCCCTAACTCCAGAAAGAGACAGCTCCACCCTGGCTACTTCTACACTCAGTGAGAGCACAGAGATGATGAAACCCATGGAAGCGGTCTAAGACTTGGACCAATCCAAATTCATCTTCCTAGGCCATACCCTCAGAGATATGGGGCTCCCACTGTCTGTCCTGAGCACTAGGTTGAAGGGGTCACCCTTGCTATTTGGAGGTGGAGGAGAAATGATGCCCTAGAGGAGGCAGGAGTAGACCAGAAAGCCAAAGCTTGGGTCACATCGGAACTTCTGAGCCTATGGCCAAAGGCAGATGACTACATAAACAATGGAGCACAGTGCCTGATGGATAAAAAGCATTCTTCCATCTGTGCCAATGGCAGTGCTGCTCCTCCATGCCAAGCACTCCAGGATCCCTCGGGTCTGATCTTCTGTGCACTAGGAGCAGCAGATTCCTGTAGAAAACCTGTGCTAGCGACAGACACATAGAACATGGAGCCATGAAAAGACTGGCCAGCCCACACCAGGGTCCTCCCCACACAGTGCTCAGCCCGTCCCCAAATGGGCCGCCCCACCCAGCATGAACTGCTCACCTTGCCCTGCCAGGAGATTGCTATCAGCAGGGAGCTGCTCCTGTCCTCCCCTCCGTGTGTCTGCCTCTCATTGCAGTGATTATGTGTACAGCCTAGGAAACTGGGACAGCTTGGGAGGGCAGCCCTAGCCTCTGTGGTGCCATGACAACCAGCTTCCCAACAATCACCCTTAATAATGGCCACTCACTCACAGTCTCTTCCACCTGGGCAGAGGCTCCCCCAGGAGCTCCAGCTTCTCTTGGAGCAGCTGTACAAAGCTCCCTGTTGGGAGTAAATTACAAGAGACAGAGGGAAGGAGGGAGGGGGAGAGAGCACTGTGTCAGAATGGAGAGAGAAAGCAGACCTGAGTCTTACCTGTGACGTGTGCTGCGGGCCCAGGGACCTGGGGCCCCTGCTGCCATGTCCCCCATGGGAATAAGTAATTCTGTGGTGAGAGCAGTCAGACCCAATGCCTTTGCCACTCATCAACCCTGCAGAAAAGGGAAAGAATGAAGGACCACACAGGAGCACTTGTAACTCCAGGGCTCGCTATTAGCAGATTTTTTTCAATGGGCTCCTACAGAGATGCCCGCAGCCAGCTCCTCATCCTACCTGAACTGGAGCTACCTTCCTGGCTGCCTGAGAGGATGTGCTCAGAGACCTCCTCCCATCAGAACTTTCTGGAATGGCAGATCTCTAAAAGGTGCTGACCATGCTAGGCTAATAAATGCTTTTTCTTGCTGAAGAAAACCAACCCACAGTGGATGAACTGGTCTTTGGAAGTTGGCCCCTTTCGACTGACAGGCCAATGATAAGCTAGACACAGGTTCACCCCTTCTCCTTAGACTGTGGATTTCCTTAGTGAAGAAGCCCTAACCTAGCAGACAAGGAGCGCTCCTGATGTGTGTGCTCAGGACCACACAGTCCTTTGTGTCCCAGGCTCTCCATTCCAGCTATAAAGTGAGGATCAATCTTAACCTGTGTGGTGCCTGGCAGATGCAGTTCTTAACCCTGGTGGTTCTTCCCTATCAAGCTCATTTTCTGAACAGGAATTTCTTTGTTTCTTGCAAAATCTGGACCAGATACAGATTTTAAAAAATAATGATAATAGATATGAAGAGTGAGAAAGGCGGCCAGTCAAAGAAAGAAAGGATGGATGGATGGATGGATGCCACGGTGGTTCTTCTAAGAAGAAGCAGTAAGCTCTATAGGTCGGAGGGCAATCAGCGAAACAAGAGATTAGGGATAGACAGGAAAATAAGGGCCAGATCCTGGCGTACGCCAAACACCCCATCATCTTCCACCACCATCGTGTGAGGGTTTACTCTATCAGGTGCAAACTGTGGCCTGCACGGCTCACAGGTCACTTATGCTTGATGGCACACTCAACTGCTTTAATTGAAAATAGGGAAGTTTAGACTTCACGAATGAGAGATGTAGCTATGCTAGATCCATTTTCCTGCCTGGCAGCATTCAGTCCAGAGCTAAAGAGAAAGGAAAATTGCTCCTTTAAAGGGCATGGATACTTGCTTTCCATAGTCTCACCGTTCCTTGTGGACTACCTGTGCATGTTAACTCATTTTCCTCCCTACCTGGCCCTGGAAGCAGAAGACAAGGGAGCTGGGCAGACATGGTGGAGTGGGGGCACAGAAGAGAGGTGCACAATGTTGGCATGCTGACCTAGGGCCTAAGAGGAAGGCCCTGGGACCAGGCCAGGCAGGTGGGCCTGTTGGCAGGGGCAGAGGAGTGGCAGTACTCAGAAAGACTTGCCCACATGTGGCACGGCAACGTACAGTTTCACACACTGCTGCAAAGCCCTCACTGCCACACGGTGCTTGGGCTGCTGTGTCTGCAGCAGCTGTGCTCTGTTCTCACTGAACCGTATCAGCACGCATGGTGGAGAAGGGGGTGGCTGAGCTGAGCTGGCTCACCAGATCCCTTGGAAGCAGTGATCCCATCGCAGCCCATGCCCAGATGCGGCTGTCCTGGTCAGCTATGGAGAAACATCTGCTGAGAGGGAATGGACACGAGGGGGACTCACAAGGACAGGGGTCAGGCAGCTGGCAATAGGACCTTGGGAAACTGGTGCGGTTTTGCAGAGTTTAGAGATATCTCAGCAACTCTGCCCATTCCTTTGTTGGCAATATGGATGGAAAAAACATTGCCGGTTTTGAATCTCTATGTTGAATTATAGTAGACATGGTGGACTTAGTGAACCAAAAATACATGCTCATTATCTTAGAGTTCCGGAAGTCAAAAGTCTGGCATGGGACTCATGGGACCAGAGCCAGGGTACCAGCAAAATTGAGTTCCTTTATAAAAAAAAATCCTACAGGAAGGATTTCACCTTTGTCCCCCCAGCTTCTAGAGGCTGTCTGCATCCCACAGCTTGTGGCCCCTGCCATCTCTAAAAGTAGCAATGGTTGCTCTTGTCTTTGTCGTATTGAGTCATTCTTACACTGACCTATTCTCCCTTTCAGCTATAAGAACCTTTGTCATTGTACTGCCAGCCAAGTAATCTAACATCTTCTCATCACACACTTGGAAGGATCTCACACTTTAATCCCTGCTTGCCATGCAGTACAACATAGTCACAAATCCTAGAGATTACGGTATGGAAATCGTAGGGGAAGTCAAAGGGAAAATGAGCAGCTTTTCTTCCAAGGAGAACTAAGAGGATTCCCCCAGTTAAGAGGAAGTGGTCAGTTCACTCTTTGTTGAAGGACTGTAGAGTGACCTTATCTTTCTCACTCACTCTTAGGACCCCAGCATGTGTTAAAGTGCTTTATGAGTGTGGGGTCCTAGGGCTGTAGTCAGTAACTTCTGACCAGATGACAGGCACTGTCTTATCTGGTCTGGTTGTTCATTTCAGTGGTTGGTTGGTTGGTTGGTTGGTTGGCTGGCTGGTTGCTTAGTTTTTCCTTAAGACAGGGTCTTTCTATGCAGTTCAGGCCAGCCTCAAAGTCAAGACAATCTTACCTCAGCCTTCTGAATACCAGAATGACAGGCATACGCCACCACAGCCAGCAGTCTTATCTACTTTTATTTCATGCTCGTAGCCATGTCAAATGGGTATTGCAATCTTCCTGTCAAGGGACAGTTCCTCCAACCTATAAATGATATAACATGGGTCTTGGCCAAAAAATCTGACAGCAAAGTCTGTACCTTCTCTTGCCCAACCTCAGAGACACACCTGAGGAAAGAAAGCATTTGTAGTTTGTTAAGCAGTGATCTCGTCCTCCAGCCCTTCCACGTGATTATTCTGCACTACTATTCATGGGCCCCCACTGTTCCCCTAAGGTGCATTTATTAACTCAGGATGAGTTCCCTTGTGGCATAAGCTGCACAGGATCCCCTTCTACCCCCAAACACCATCATCAGGGATCAGAAAACTGTTATCAACAGCTAAACCTGTGATCTAACCAGAGATTTTTGATAGTTGTAATAAAGAACAATGTTGTTACATCTGTAAATGGTTGAAAAGAAACCCAAAGAATACAATTTCATGCTATATAAAATGTATAAAATTAAAAAAATTTAATGTCTGAAAACTACAGCTTAGTGCTCATCCACTTGCTTATTGTCTATGCTGTTTCCATAAAACAAAGACATTTCAATTTTTGCAACAGAGAACAAACAGCCTTCAGAGTCTACAGTGTTTTCTAACCTCTGATCTGTCTAGGGATCATTGAAGGTTTAAGACTCAACTCCACTCAATTACCTCCCAGTGCCGGACTTGAAACCAGGACCTTGTACATATTAAAAAAAAAAAAAAAAGCTCTACCACCCAGTGTCCCCCACCCCTTTTATTTTGAGACAACTTCTTAATAAAGTTCCCATCCTGAACTCCAGCTTGCAATCCTCCTGCCTCACCCTTCCAAGGAACTCGGATTGCAGGTGAGCACCAGCACACCTGAGCAGACCCTGCTTCCTAGAAAGGCTCTTCTAACCATTCTGCCTCACCCTCTATGAATTTTTCAAGTATTTTTTTCTATCTGGAAAAAAATTTTCAGGTTATATTAGCTTGGAGTAATTATTACTAATTAGCAGGCATATTTGTGAAAAGAACATAATACAGCCACAAGTATTTTGAAAAAAGTTATATAAAGTTAGAGATAAATCTAACTTTTCTAGATTGACTTCTCCTTCTCCATCATTGTCCAAGCATCACATTGCTCCAGGATTCACTATCGAGATATCATTTGTGGAGCTCATGAAGGGTACACAAAAAACAAACAGCAAGGGTTAAGCAACTGGGCTTTATTGTTTCCCAATTCAGCATCCTCCATCTGGGTCTTAATAGGATCTAAATTCCCAGTCTCAAGCTTGTGTCTGGAGACTGTGCCATTAGGCCCCTGGTAGTACAGTACAGTTGCCACTAATTAAAATCTTAAACCCCTTCACTCACTGTCCTCTGCTGGAAAAGGGCCAGCATTGTCAGTCCAAGTGAGCTCTTACCTTCTGTGGGAAAACTGTTGGCTGTTTCTCTCATTGAACAAAATGATTGGATATGTCTTCTGTATAGTAAAAATTACTGGCTGCATCTCAATCGGCAAGCCTTTTCTCTCCAGGGGCAAAACTGTTGCCTGCATATCTCTGAAGGAAAATTGCCGTCTGCCTCACTCTGTAGGAAAATTGCCAGTTGTGTCCCCATTATGGAGAAATTGTCAACCCTGTCTCCAAACAGAAAAGCATGCCAGCTGTGCTTCTCCGTAGCAGAGATGTCAGCAGAAGTGAGCAATTTAAAACCCTGTGCACGATGCTGAGTCCGTTCCTGTTTGCATCATGTGCAGACTTTCTCCACCCCCTGGCTTGTCTCCTGTGCTCTCCCTACCCAAATCCTTGAAACCAGCCAGGGTGGCAGTGACATTGCAGAGAGAGCTGCTAGTGCCAAGGAGCGTGTAGCGCGAGTAATAGTCTCAAGACAGCTGATTGTATGTCTGTGTAAGAGCCCATACAGACAGCCTAGACATCAGTGTGACAACTGGTAGTTCTCAGGATCTGGCCCAGCTGGAAAAACTTTCATCTTTTATTTATTTGTTAGTTAGTTTGTTTGTTTGTTTGTTTGGTACAGGGTCTTGTTACACAGCTCAGACTCACAGTGATCCTCCTATCTCAGACTCCTCAGAACTGAGATTACAAGCATGTGCTACCACGTCCAGTTTCGGTGGCCAGCATAGCACACCCAGGGTTCTGGGACCAGCATAGCGTGCAATGCCAGAAATGGAACCCAAGTCCAGGTCCTTGCACTTGCCAGGCAGGTGCTTAAACCTCCAAGCTATCTCCCTACCCCATGGAAAACCCTCAGACTTGGAATGATTTCTTCCCAGGCTTGTCTTAAGCAGTGCCCATTTCTGCAGTACCACTGCCTCCCCTATTCTGGGCATGTGCATTGGCCAGTCGCTGACATGAGAGTAATCGTATGTCCTCTCCACCACCTTAGAAAGCACTACTATTACTATCTCTGTTTTGCAGATTAGGAAAGTGAAGCTGGGAAGGAGGAAAGCCATTTGTTCATGGCTTCATAACATAAGCAAAAGAGCTGAGATTTTAAACCTGCCCTTCTGAGCTTAAGCCCTCTGCACACTTAGAAATCGTACCAAGTGGAGCAGTATGCAAAGAAGCCCTCATGATCAGCTGTAGTGGCCTGCCATTGACTCCTGACCCTCCAGCATGAGCAGAAGGCACTGGGCAGTGTCCAGTGTGAGGTCGCAAGGATCGAGCCAGTCTGTACCTGTGATGTACCTCGCTTCTCTCTGCTTTCCTCCACCCCATAGCAGCTCACTGCTTGCATTCGGCTTGTGGCCCCATTGTAATGATGCAGTTTAAGCTTTAGGTTTCTCTAAAGGTAGTTTTCTTCTTCACCCTTCCTCTCTCCTCTGAGTGAATTCAAAGCTCTTTCCAGATTCTGAGACCCATTTATTTCTCCAGTCATCTGCACCTTCTCAAAGGCTCACAGGAGACATCACTGTTCCGTGGACATGGACTCACAGCTGTATGTGTTGTAACACAGGACACATAAGAGCACCTGCAGGATTAAAAATCAGTATAAGAAGTATCAGGTACTTTTGACTAAAGCAATATAACCCAAAGCACATTCAAAGGGATACTGTACCACAGAAACATAGGCTGTAAGAGATTTGTCAAAAAGAAAATGGAGCAGAGTGAAAGATATGATCAAAGAAAATTTTAAAGTAGAATAAAGCCAAGGCTCCCCACCAGAGGCAGCCATGGCTCCCAGGGGACATTTAACAGTATCTGGAATCATTTCTTTATTGCTAGAACCTGGTAAATGAGGAATAAGAGTTAGGGTAGTGAAAGCAGGTTCCTTAAAATGCCATCATCCTCTCAACAGGGCTAACTGCACCATCAAGCCCGAACACTTGGGACCGCAAGATTCCCAAACTCATCTGACCTCAGAATCTAGAGTACTTGACATATGGGTTGAGCATCCCAAAGCCATAGTGAAAAGGCTATCCTAGAGTAACAGGAATTGGGGGAGGAACAGGAAAAAAACAATGGAATTTAATAAAGTGAGCATCTCAGAGCTGGGATGGAACCTGTCAGCAGCCCTGAATTCATAGTACAGAGAAGGAAACAAACTTGAGATTGGTGATAGCAGCCCAGGTGACTCAGATGAGGGACAGAAAGACAGAGTTGAAGAACATAGGCTAGAATTGGACTGGGTTCAAATCCTGGCTGTATTCTTACTAGTTATCATCTGTACCTTCATAAAAAAGAGGAAATGGTAACACCCTTGAGTAATGAATGGATCAATGGCATATGCTATGTAAGAGTTGAATCGATGACAGGTATTAAGAGCTAGCTAACTTGTGTCCAACCTGAATTCCAATCTGGCACCCCATGATAGGCGCAGGAAATGGTCAGGTGGAACAGAGGCATAGAAGAGTTTGTACACCAAGTACATCTAGGACACGAGAGCTTCGATGTTGACTTGACTGCCTGAGTAGATCATCGGTATTGACAGAGCAAGGCCATGCCAGCTTCCTGTTCCTACAGTGCCAGTGTAATAGCTAGGCAGACAAAGGCCAAAGCCTTATCTTTACCACTGGCTAGCTGTGTGATGCTGAACAGATTGTTCAACCTTGCTGATTTGTCTCCTTATATATAAATGGCAACAGTGACAGTACCAACATGAATTTCAGCATTAAATGAGATAACATGCGCAAGACTTAAGGCTCACAGCATGGTAGCGAGTGTGACTGCCACTGTTACTGCTAACATCTCCACGACACCTTCTGTTGGTGGATGTGGCATACCCGTAGTCCCCAGGTATGGCTGTCACATTCCTATCCAGACTACTTTCTCACAGAGAGAGACATCCTTTCCTTTCTTCTGTCATGGAATTTTTTTTTTCCGGAAGCTAGTTGGGAACCCTGGAGGTCAGTCAGATCTCTCATGCTATGCCCAGGCTCTCCAGCAGCAGTGCCTGCACGACCTGCCGAAACACACGTTCAGCATCTCAGATGTTGGAACAGGCTTGAGAAGGAAGTTGTACAGAATACACACAAAAGTGGCATATATAGTCTACTAGCCAGTTTGCCAGCGCCTTTATTTCCTTCCAGTAACACTTAAATAAATTTCACTTATTCACAGCAGTAGCTACATTTGGGTGATTATTTAATATTTGTGGTCTCCTAACCTGTACGCTCCTTAAGTCTAGGATTAGATCTGTCTTGTTCATTATTATGTCTTTGGCATTTGGTACAAAGCCTGGCAAGTATCCATCGCACAAATACTTCTTATTTGTATGCTCTAAGATAGTGAAAGCAGACCTTTCAGAGCTGCCAGTGGTAACAAATAGCCTGCTGTGGCATGCATGCGATAGACTTGTCACCACTGCTCTAGGTAATATATACTGTGGTATATAAGAGTATATGCACATGCATACACACACACACACACACAGACACACACACACACACACACACACACACACACACCCTTAACTGAAAAATGATTGCTCAGCAAGGTCTTGTGCTTGCTGCAAGGTAGACTGTATCGTGATTAAGAACAAAGGCTCGCGGTGTGTCCCTGGACAGGTTACAAAATCTCTCTGTGTCTTAATGCCCCATAGATACAAAACAGAGAATCATTGTTCCCACTCTAGAGGCCACTGCAAGAATTAAATGAGATAAAATGTGCAAATGACAGGGCCAAGAATATCACAAAGCTTCACATTAATAGTAATTATTGACACTATTAAATGTTGATGAAAGAAAAGAATCCATGTAGTTGACATTAGAACTTGGATGTTCACAAAAGGGCCATAACTTTCAAGGTACTTACTGTGCTGGTAAGTTCTCCAGATCCTGCCCTTGGTCCTATGCCAAGCAGCACTGCACCAGGAGTGGAAACTGATGAAAGGGCATCTCTTTCATCTCACCTCCTCCGTGTTGGGGCGTCATCCTGAGGCCTTCCAGTGTTGGTACACTGGCCTTCCAACATTCCACGTATTCAGGAAACAGAATCCTGTGTACAAAACTGAAAGGTACCATAAACAGACACAATTTTGTCAATTTAAAGACAAATTTGAACTAAATTTTAAAAACTCTTGTAAAGGATCTCTTTGTTAATATCCTTTATGTCTTTTAAACAGCCCTCAGGCTTTGTACTCCTTGGCCCCACATTCAAGGGTTTCAATGAACAAACTATAACTCGCCAGTACAGAAGCAGCACATGTGAACAATAGAAGCAGTGGCTGGTCGTTATTAAGGACAAGGTATGCACCATGCCACTGTGTCAAACAAAGTCAATCCCTGTGCTGTGGCAGGGAAAACTGAAGCTAGAGCAGTAAATAAAATGTGCACAGCTGGTCAGTGCTGGCAGTGGAACCAACTGGCTCCAGAGCACAGGATACCAGTCTCTACCCCTACCAATGCTGCCTCTGCAGGTGGAGGCCATGCAACCTACCCAGCCTCGGGGGCTCCTCCTCTTCACCACTAGGATGTTGCACTTGGAAGTCCTTAGTGCCCAGGACCTTGCCAAGGTGAACTCAGGTCAAATTTTTCTTTTCTAGGTTCTTAGCTACAAAGAACCAATCTGAAGTACAAAGCCTTCCCTATTGTTTGGTTAAATCCCAGGAAATTAGGCCAAAGACCAGTGTTGGGTTAGAAACTCAAAACCCTGCTTTTTGTCTCAACGAGTTACCTTTTTTTAAATTCTGAAGTTCATTTCTGATTGATCATGGATTTGTTTTGTTTTGCTTTCTTAAGTGGCTCTGTGAAAGTAATCATTGCTTTGGCTTATGGTATAGTTTAGCATGACTTGAAAAGGAACTTACAGGGCTGGGGAGATAGCTCCAAGGCACAAGTGCCTGCCTGGCAAGTGCAAGGTCGTGAGTTTGAACCCCGGTCCCGCAAAAAAAAAACGGAACTTACATGTCGGCTTTCTGCAAGCCATTGATTACTGACAATACATGAATCAGGATCCAAGGAAATCCTGGAGTCTGAGTTAGCTTAGCAGCCCACATGCCAACAGTTAGTGTAGCCCAAAATTTTGATATAAACCTTTAGTAGATTGAGCCATATGCAATTGCCATTTTTATAGGTCGTAATGAGTCAATACCAACAAAGTCATACGTTGTTGACCTAATACATGGTAAGACTCTAGAACGGTGGTTCTCAACCTTTCTAATGCCATAACCCCGCAGTACAGTTCCTCATGTTGCAGTGACCCCAAACCAAAAAATAACTTTGGTGGCTACTTCAAAACTGTAATTTTGCTACAGTTATGATTTGGAATGGCTTTAGGTGACCCCTGTATTTTGGTTGTTCGACTCCACCAGGGTCGTGACCCACAGGTTGAGAACTGCTGCTCTAGAAGGTGAAGAACTCTTTTATCTGGCTTTGATTCTAATCAGCGAAAGATGTTTATTGAACAATTTTATATAAGATTCTCTGTACAAAGATAAGTAAAATAAAATCTAGAGTCTTGTGTCCCATTGAAGATGTAAGGAAAACTCAAACAGCTAAATAATCATGAGAAATAATGATATGACCTTACCTAAGCAAATACTAAATAAGTAGCCTGACCATATGTGTTAGGACTTCAAAGAAAAGATTTGGATGAAACACATGTAGTATATAAGGTACAGAACTTCAGGAGAACTTGCATCATTGAAGAAAGAATAATCAGACAGCACACAGAAACAGGAATACTCAAGAAATGTCCTGTGCACCCAACCTAAATGAGCTGAAAAAAGTTAAGATACATGATGGACTTCCATGCCATGGTGAGGATTCATGCCCTTTATCCTGTAAGTGGAAATCTGGAGCTAGGGAGAAAGACAATGAGAGTGCAGAAATCAGATCAAATAAGCAATTTCCACAAAAGACATCACAGCCACATTTAAACATAAAAGGGCTGGGGAGATAGCTCAGTAGAATGAGCATTTGCCTGGCAAGCACAAGGTCCTGAGTTCAATCCCTGGTACAGAAAGAAGGAAAGAAAGAAAAGAGAGAGAGAGAGAGAGAGAGAGAGAGAGAGAGAGAGAGAGAGAGAGAGAGAGAGAGAGAAGGAAAGAAAGGCAGACAGACATGTGGGTCACAGAGAAATACCTTAGCCAAACTTAGTCTGTGAGTATTATTCAGCTATTAAAAGAAAATAAACTCAAAGTTTTAATAGGTAAGTAGATGCAACTAGAGACCATACTTAAAAGTGAAATAAATCAGATTCACATGTGTGAACATTGTATTGTCTCCCTAGTGTAAGAACATGAAAAAGTAAATAAAGTCTGAAAGACACAGTAGATACTATGAAAGGGAAAGAAACTGTTTGAAGAGAGGAGCTAACTGGAATGAGGAAAAAGAGAAAAATGAAGAAGGGAAAACTATATATGTATATACTAAGGATAGCTTGGATAATTGTGCTTATGGTTTCCTTTGGTCTTATTAAATGGAATTATTAGTGCTTAAACTTTTTCCTTCTATTTAATTTCTTGACCAATTTTGCATGCTTATATCTGGTAATCTGAACAACTAATTTGAAGACAACAATATGTAAAATAACAATCATTGTTGAACTCTCATTTGGTTTATTGAAATTCTGTATTGCTCCAAATGTTTTTTTTTTTCTTACTCTTTCTTACTCTCTTTAAAAAATAAAAATTAAAAACTGTACGTGAACATTTATGGCCATGTTAGAACACATAAAAAGTGGAAGTAACCCAAATACTCACCAACTGATAAATGAATAAATAAAACATGGTAGAACCATGCAATGGAAAATTACCCAGCCATATGAAAAATAAAACACAGATACATAGATGATACTTGAAAATATTATGGTAAATGACAGAATCCAGGCACAGTTAATCATAACAAACAGGCATAAATGATCAACATTTATGTTAAACTTCAAGAACAAGAACTAGAAAGTGGATTTTATGTGTGGTAAGACTCCATAAGTGAAGAATGTAGAGTAACTGCCAATACTTGTGGAAAGGCGGTTGGAGGAGATTGGCAAAAAAAAAAAAATTCTGAATTTACTGTAGTGCTGGCTGCATGACTATGTAGTAATAAGCCAGTGAACAGTACCCTTAAAATGAGTATATTTTGGTTCATGTGACTTATAGCTCAGTACAGTTACATAAAATATTTAAGCATGTGAGATAACTCCAAGTTTATGGCTATGAGGTGGCACCAGAGACCACACTAGAAATGTGAAATGGAGTTCAGTGTGTCAGTTGGCAGCTTGCAAATGGTGCCAGTTCTACGGATGGGTGGGTCCCATGTGATCCTTCCCATGAGAAAGGACTGTGACACCAGCCACAACCCTTTCTGCTTCCAGGGGGCTGCTGGTCTCTGCTAGCAAATTGCCCAGCATCTGTAGACACAGGGCAGCCCTACTGGGTCAGTCTCTACTGTTAGCTTTCTGACTGGTCCAAACATAGTAGAGCTCACCAATGAAAACGTGAAAAGTTTACCTTGTTTTGCCTTTGTTTTTGCAGTTTTTGAAGAGCCGGAAGATCCAAGTAACAGATCATTTTTCTCTGAAATTATCTCTTCGATTTCGGATGTGAAGTTCAGCCACAGTGGGAGGTATATCATGACCAGGGACTATCTGACCGTGAAAGTCTGGGATCTCAACATGGAAAACCGCCCCATTGAGACTTACCAGGTATGCAATGTCACCCATGCCCAGTACTCCCTTTGTATGCTTTTAAGGATACTTCAGCCTGCCAGCGTTTACAACACAACAGAATAAAAGGCAGCATGTAGTGATATATTTAATAAAATGGTGCAGGCTGTGAGTGTCATAGACTATAAGGTAAGAGTTTAGGCAGAGAGAAGCTAGAATTCACCACAGACACTCATACCATGTTACGATGACAAAGATGGAGTGTGCAAGACAAGCACGGCCCTGGGTTACAGAGCTGACCTCTGATGGAAAGGCTGGGTGATGACCAAGGAGCTAAGTGTGCTTTATGCAAGGAATGGTACTGATTCTATGGGAACACACAGAGGCTACCCAGAGAAAACATGCCAGACAGACACATTAGCTAAGTCTGAATACCATGACCTATCAGGAAATACATGTTCTTAAAACAATAATCAGAAATGGATGTACTGGGCCGGCGGTATAGCTCAGTGGATTTAGCGCTTGCTTAGAGGAAGCGCAGGGGCCAGAGTTCGGTTCCTGGCCCCTCATGCCACGCCGGCCCCGCTCTAAAGCGCGCCGAGCCGGTGATACTGGGTGTGGTGGTGCACGTCTGTAATCCCACCCCTTTGGGAGGTACAAACAGGAGGATCACTATGACTCAGTAGTGAGACCCTAAAAAAAAAAAAATAATAATAATAAAAATTTTTAAAAGATGGAAATGGACATGAAAAAAAAAAAAAGGAAGAAATAGATGTACTCAGAAGGTTACTTTGAACATGGAATGTAAGCACAGAACACAAGCTTGGAGTTGCAACCTCTGAAAATGTCAGTTATTTTGTCTTTCGGCTGGATGCAAACCATAGAGTCCCGTAAAAGGGTTTTATACATAGACATGACCTGGAGGTTTGTGTGTGCTTCACTTTAATGGTTTGATAAACAGACTATAGGACAGGAGCCAGTGGTGATTGGGGCTGAAATGATGACTTGTAGGTGGAAGGAGAGGGACGTAGCTTATCTGTCGAAGATGGAGCAAAGAAGAGTCAAGCACAGACAGATTTGGCCTGAGCATCGGGCAGATGGCATGGGAAATGCTGATAGAGGAAAAAAAGGAAAGGCTTTGTTTTTTATGTATTTAGTACATGGTCTATAGGTCTACAGATCATACTCATGGTGATCCTTCCTGTTTTTCAGCCTCCCAAGCACTGGGATTACCGGTGCAAGCCACCATGCCTAGACTCATTCAATATCTCAGCATGCCCCAAGGGAGGCAGGGCCAGCACGGCACACTGGGAATCAAATGCCTGTCCCCTCTGTCTGCCTAAGAAGACACTTTAATCCACTAAGCTATCTGGCTGGCCCACTTTTTTTTTTTTGTGGTACCAGAGATCAAACTCAAGACCTTGCATTTGCCAGGCAGGCACTTATGCCACTGATCTACCTTCCCAGGCCCAAGGCATTGTTTTAGAATTGGGTTAGTTGAAAGAGGAAAACCAGACTTTGAGGTAGAGAGGATCTGAAGAAGCCAAGGACAGGTAAGATGAAAATGGAAACAAAGATCAAGGGGCAGAGACACATTGGTCCTATTTTAAGATCTTATATTGGTTAAAAAGTGGGGTAGGGAGCATCTAGGCAGTGAAATTTGACTTATTTGTTCCCTTGAGATATACTTCATGTAACATAATATTCACATTTACAAAGTGCACAGTACCATGGATTTTAGTAATTCACAAGGTTGTAGAACCATTACTGCTATTCTAATTTCAGAATTCTTATCACTAAATCTTTTAAAATTTTTTAAATTACTAATTGCTCCAGAAAGATTGAAGGAGCCATAGAAGAGACATGAGGAGACAGTAGTAATAGCTTTAAAAGTTATTGCAATAGTCTAGAAAAGGAGGGCCAGGGAAATAACTCAGTAACACAAGTGCCTTCCTGGCAAGCACAATGTCCTAAGTTTGATTATTGGTACTAAAAGAATAGGATGACATTAGCTTAGATGAGGGTATCAGCAATGGAGGTCACCAGATTCTTTATATGTTTCCATGGTAGAAACCATTAGGAGCTGAGGGCATTTCATGTGTAACATAGAAAGAAAAGTGCAGAAGGTCACCCTGAGGTTTTGATCTTGAATAATTAGGTAAAGAAACAAGAGTTTGGTTTTGAGGTGTCAAACCAATTAAACATTCATACAGAGATGCTGCATAAACAGATCAACGTGAGTCTGAATTGCTCTAGCCTCAAGATATAAATTTTATGTGCATGAGTACATTAGGGACCTGAAAATCTTGTGAGGTTCCTGGGCAACGAGAATAGTAGAGGAGAGATCAAGAACTGTACCCTAGGTCCCGAGGGTTTACAAATTAAGACTAAGAAAAGGATTCATCAAGAACAATTGGAGCTATGACATGGCTGGTGAGAGACAAGAAAATCTGAGAGCAAAGTCCAAGAAGCTAAATGAAAGAAATGTCTTGGGCTAGGAGAACCTGCCCAATTGTCAAATGCTGTGGCAGACTGCGAACAACAGGACTGAGTACTGGATTTAGTAATAAGGAGATAACCCGTGTTCTTAATGGAAAAGTAAGTGGAGGATGGGAAACACTTACCTGATTGGAATGGATTCAAGAAAATGAGAGGGAGGATGGAACGGAAACGATAGACAGCTCTTGCAGCCAATTTTGGTCTGAATGAAAACCAAGAAATAGGATAGTCCCTGGAATGGCATCCAGGCTGAAGGAAATTATAGCATGACTTGGGCTAATAGGAATAAGGCAGAAAAGAGAAACAGACAATATGAACAGAGTGTTATCAGGAAAACTAAGAAGGGGTGCAGTTCATTGCATAGGAAGATGAGTAATTCATCTCTCCAAGGAAGGGAAGTAGTGTATGTAGCTCCTGATACAGTAGGTGGTAAATTTTGTGACAGGAACATGAGACACTCTTATAATTCCTATTTCCTCAGTAAAATTAGAAGCAAGGTCACCAGCTGAATAAGAAAAGGAGGGAGCAGTTATAGGGTTGCTCCACCTATAACTGGAGCCATGGGAGGTTTATACTGCTGACTTAAGGACTGATCTGTGTGACTGTGTTTCTTCCCAGACACATTTGTCTGGTCTAGGTAAAGAAAGGGGACAAAGTTAGATTCAACCAGAGTTGAGGCTTGCCAAGTGAGTACAATGAAAAGAAATAGAAAGAGAAGTTGGCTAAACATGTGTGCTAAGGAGAATAATAAGTCCATCATCATAATAATTATTATAAAAGTTATTGATGAAATCAAGTACTAGAGGGAATAAATGAAAAAGATAGAAAGCAGCAACAGAGACTTGTTCAGAAGATACATCCATATCGATGGCAGTTATTCAGTAATCAAGGAAACAGAGGACTGAACACATTGAATACAATGAGAGCAGGGTACCTGAGTCACAAGAATCATGGTAGGTATAGTGATGGACATAGCAGAGTTGCATCACTATGGACTCAGAGAGCTTTCCATGGCCAGAAGGATGGCTAGCAGGAAGTTCAAGTCGAATGAGTGACTTCAAAGGAGCCAAAGACTTGAATAAGGACAGTCAGTGTTCAAGAGCAGCGAAGAGCTACCTACCCTGTCGTGACATGGAGTGAAAGCAAAGTCCAAGCCACCCTAGGGAGGCCACAGGAGAAGCCAGTGTTCAGTCATAGAAGGAGGAGGATAGGACCCTGGGGACACTGGAGATGAGCTTCATGTCAGAGGCACTGCAGATGAGGGTGGGAGCTAGCATTCAAGGCCCAGTGTGTGGTTAAGATGCTGCTGTTGTCGTGTGGTTCGAAGAACACCTGTGTAAGCCAGAGTCCTCTTGTCTGCTGAATCCTGCCAGGACTTCCCCTCTGTACAAACTTTCATTTTTTGGTCAAAGGACAGGACTGATCCTAGTGCCCTCTTCCAGATGCATAAGACAAATCTTCAGTGTAACAAGCTCAGTACAAAAGAGGGGCAATGGGAACTGGATCTGGGTGCAGATGCTGTTGGCAACAGCGTAGCCTGCTGGTGGAAAGAGCAGATTTAGGACACACTGTGGCAAGAGCAATTAGTGCTTTTATTTTAAGGAAAGGTTTTTAGAACGAAGCTAGTTTTAGAACACAGCCAGCTAGCTGTAACATGAAGTAAAAAGCATTTTTAAGTTTCTGGGTCTTAATCCCACACTTAGCTGGTGAAGACATGGAGATCAACTTCTTTGCAGAAGAGGAGGAAACAGGTATCAGAGTATATGCGTTAACTAAATAGCAAAACATTTCAACGTACAGCAGTAGGTCTCAAGTTTATAGAGATGATAGAGAGATGATAATGTACCCTCTAAAAGTGGTAGATTCTGATTCAGCTAACAATTGTGCTAGAAAATCCTATGCAATCTAATGAGGAAGAAATTGAGCAATACACCTACGGTGGAATTTTGCACATGCATGGCCAGTCCTCAAACATGCTTCTATGCCTAAGAAGCTGTAGGCTTGGCTACTGTCAAATTCTCCTCGAAAACGGTGGCTGGCAAATCACAGCTGGTTGGTCAAATCCAGACTCCCTACATTCTTTTCTATAAATAGTGTTTGACTGACACTGACCACCCCAACCACTTATAGACTCTATGGCTGTTTCATGTCCCATTGGTCAAGTTCAGTAGTTGTGGCAGAGACTGTATGGCCCACAAACCTTAAAATATTTATTATAGATTGATCATCCCCAAGTCACAATTCTGAAATCCAAAATATTCTGAATTCCAGAACTTTCTGAACACCAATATAATATACAAGTGGAAAACTCCACACCTAATGCTGTGTACCACACTTGGCTTCATACACAGAATTGTTATATAAAATTAACCTCAGGTGATTTCTAAGGTACATGCACCTTAAAACACAAGTGAATTTTATATTAGATTTGGGGGCCCTCTCAAGATAGTTCATGGATGGATGTGCACGTATTCCTACATCTGAAACCCTTCTGTTCCTGAGCATGGAGGTAGGCCATAACCAATTTGTGTCTAGCCCACTGGTGGTGAACCTTGCAGAGTTTCCAATGAGGCAAAAAGCCTGCTGCAGCCCATGTGCCATGGGTTTGCCCTCTGATGCAGCTCATGTACTCCCAGTACCGGAGACATTTTTCAATACCTGCAAGTTAAAAACAAACCATTAGTGTACTTCCTTACTAAGTCCAATAGGCAGCCCACTAGCTACATAAGAGGACCCCACAAGTAAAAGCTTCAGAACTGGTGGGAGACTCGACCTACATACAAGGCCCTAGCCTCATAGGAAAGAGAAATAGCCAGAACACTTAGAATGAGATGGAAATTCTCTGGCTCCAGGCTTCAGCTATTTCTCCTATGCCTTCTGGTGGAGAAAGTACCTCTAGTTTACTTTAGTGTTTCTTTGTTGCTGTTGTTGTATGCCTGTTTGTTTTTTCTTTAAGAACAGGACATACAGACAGTATACCTTTGTACCTAAATGTTCTTTTTTTTTTTTAATGCTCTCAGTTGGAGATAGGTAGGAGCTTCTCAGACATTACATGCTAGGAAGGAAAACTAATGATTCAAATTAAATCTTCCCTTGAATTCTTCCCAATTTTTGTCTTTTGAGACCTAAAGAGTTCTCAGCAACAGGGTTCTTTGGGATACACCCGCCCATCCGTGGCACATGTCTTCTGACACTTATATTCACATGTGGTTTCTGTGAGGCCAAATGCCAAAGACGGATGGAGAGAGATCAAGAAAGGCTCATAAGGGAGAGGGCAGGTGGAGCGAGGCCTTAAGAGCAGCATACCATTGAACTGTTTGTGACCTGTCACTGCTCTGCCCCTATGAGGCATCCATGAATTGATATATAGCAGAAAGACCTCTGGGAGGACAGGAGTCAGGCCCCGACCATATACCAGCGCCAGAAGCTCTATTATCCTCTTGCTACCCTAACATGGCAGCAGTTACCCTAAAACTGTTTGAGAGTGAGAACAGAGGTGAGGAAAATTTATTTGTAGAGTTAGAACTATTTACCCTGGCCAAATAACTCAGAGTGTTCAAATACTCCAAGCATCCAGGGGAACATGGGATGAATCTGACCTCATTCCTCTGCCGATGCAAGCACACAGCAGAGGTGCCTGGCTCAGCGTCCAGCAGTATCCTGGAGTCAATTGTCAGGGGAAAGGAGAGTGAACCATCACTCCTAATCCACAGTGGAATGCTATCTTTGTACTGTCCCTCTGCCTTCTCCCTCCTGTGTGTCTCCTCTCTGGACCTCTCTCGCACTTATTGAACCCGAGAGCAGCACTTCAGAGCCTGCACAGCAGCTTCATTCTCCTGTGCGATCTCAGACAAATTGTTTTCCATCCCTGGGCTCTATGCCTCATTAAAGGGAATGATGACACCTATATCAAAAAAAAAAAAAAATGATTCTAAAGATCAAGTCAGGTTGTATGAATCAAGTACGGAGCCATTAATTACCAGTTAGCATGTTGAAGATACTCATGGTTATTACCCCTTTTATTTGTTATTACCCTTATTTAGCAGACTCTCTAAACATTACTTTCAAAAAATGAAACCCAGTACACTCTACCCTTGTCTAAGCCTTATTCATCTACCTATTTGTACCTGCACTCGAGTAGCTGAGTGTTGCTGGGGGAAAATACCCAGTGGTGCTGTCCAGCCTCATCAGGCATTCCTGTCCCCAGGCAGTCATACCCTGCCAAGCCCTTGCTCACTCTCAGGTTCTAACTTTGCTGCTGTTGCTTACACTGGAAAATGGAAATTGAAGGAAATCGCCCCACCCTCCATGCTGTGCCTTTCCCCACAGTGTCTACTCAGCTCTAAATAATCATACTCAGGAATGAGCAGGGCCTTTCCACCTTCTACTTTCTCAGGAGAAAGATCCCAGGGCCAGCTGTGATTTTTGGCTTTCTCTTTGCACCTTAGAGTTAAGTCAGTTCCCATGAGCCTTTCCTCTCACCATACCTAGCATCTGAATACCTCCTACCACTGCTTTTCCCCTGGTCCAAGCCATCTTCTGTCAGCCAGGTAATAACTGGTCTCCCTGCCCTTGTCCTTTCCCTCTTCCAATCTATCCCCAAACACCAAGCTTAATGATCCTTTCCACAAGGTTCTCTTCGCCCTCTTTAAGATAGAGACCTGCATGAACTGGCCATCTACTTACTTACCATCCCTCTACCACACTGACTCCAGGACTCACACCTCAGGGCCTTTGCATATGCTGCCCCCAGGCCGGGAAAGCTTTTCCCATGATATCATCACAGCTAACTCATTCCCATCAAATTCCTGTTCCCCAATGGCAACTAATCAGGTGAAGCCTTGACACCATACTCTACACAAAATAGTATCCACCAGACCTCCCACCCCCTCTCCATAATCATATGTTCTATAACCTCAATGCAACCTAAAACATTTTTATGTATTAACTTGGTGATAAAGTCTCTCCCCACATATTGGAGTGAAAGCATCACAGTGGTATTTGGTTCACTGCAAATACCTAAGCACACAGCAGACACTGAGTAAATAGTTCCTGAACAAAAGCTTGGCTAATGGTATCTGTAGATGCCAGAGAGCAAATCAGCCTAGAAAAGTGGGTCTCTACCCCTTGTTGGGCCCTGTGTAAGTGAGTTTCATCCACACCAGCCAAGGAGCAGCTCATCTACCCATCCTGACATCTAGGAAGGGCCAGTCCTGCACTCAGATCTATCGGATTCAAGGTACAGGTAGACAAGGCTGAACAGCTCATAGCAGGAGAGGAGCCGCTGGCAGGAATGCTCACTGTGTAGCTGGTGATTGCCCTTTCAATGTCTCCTTCCAGGTCCACGACTACCTCCGCAGCAAATTGTGCTCCCTCTACGAAAACGACTGCATTTTTGATAAATTTGAGTGCGTATGGAATGGGTCAGACAGGTAAGAAAGGCTCTGAGGCTGATGAACCATCCAGAAATAGACTGTCCTCTTGAGGAGGCTGTGGGCGACTTTTTCTAAGTAGGCTGCAGCCAAAGGGAGGTCATAACCGGGCCTGGCGAGGATGTATATTGTGTGTCACTGACTGGAACCTGAGGTCAGGCCTACAAAGAAGGGCAGGAGGCCCTGGTTCCCTTTCAGGATTGGCAGGATCACCATTGCCTCAGGAAGACCACTGGTAGATCCCAACCAGAGCAGTTTCCACTACTGAAACGTGAGCTTTATAGATCAAAAACTGTCCCTCAAAGCTGTTAGTGCATACCTGACCAAGGCCTCCAGTGCTTCATTAGCTGAATTCTATTCAGCCTCATTTATCACATCCCCTCACAGTGATTTATGACTGTTTTAAGGTCTTTGATTTCACCAATACTTCATAATGACTTCCTATAGTTCATTTTCAGTTTGACAAATACAGATTATTCTCTGGCTTCCACAAGAACTAGGTACGAGCTACTGAGGCCAAGTTTAGCTCCTTGATGCAGGTGGTGCAACTAACAGTGCATGGTAACTTAGCAGATTTTGTTGTTGTGGCAAGACATTCAGGCTTTGAGTGAGCTTAAGCTCTCTCTTGACAACTGGAGGACCGTTTTTCCTTCCATTACTGACCCAAATTAACCACCTGCTTAGCTGGACTTAAAGGGCCGCCACACACCAAAAGTCCGAAAGTCTCCAGTCATACTGTCCAGTTGGCATAGGACAGGAAGCAAAGAAAGAACAAAAGCTAACAGGAAAAGAAACCAGCCCTGTTATTTCTAGGTCTTGTTAATAGAATCTATTTGTACTAGTGGTTGAACCCAGGGCCTTCTCTCTGAGCTACATCTCTAGCCCTTGTCTGTATGTTCTTTTTGTTTTTATTTTGAGATAGACTTGCACTAAATTGCTCACACTCGTGATCCTCTTGTCATACAGACATAAAACCACCATGGCTAGCTGATGTTTATTATTATACCTTGGCTGTCATTGCTCTGCTCTCCCTTCTATGTTAGGCTAGAATTAAAAAACAATCCTTATGCAGTGTGTGCTGGGCACCACCTTGCATGTCCTTCTACTCTACCCCCAGCCCAATCCATTGTTTTGTTTTGTTTTCATCACCCCATTTTGTAGCTAAGGAAAAGCTGTGATTTAGTGAAATAAAGTGTAACTTACCCAAACTCACACTAGTATGTTATAAACACAAAAATAGTTTTGAATTTGACTCCCAAAAATTCTTCCCTTAACATCACAATGAAGACATTTTGGTTTTGGTGCCTTTAAAGTAAATGCACATGCAAAATAAAAAAATTTAAAAACCACTGTCACTGGCTTCTCGCAAAAGAAGTCAGGCCACAGTCGGGCAAGCAAGTGTCAGTGCCAGAAAAGTGTGAGATCGAGTGCCTGCATGCTCCTGGCTTGGAGTCGGCCACCTGTGACTGTGGGCTGACCCAGTCCCTGGCCAGCACTGTGGCTGCAGATTCCTCACTTCTCCCTGAGCTCCCTGCCATGGGATCATGGGAGTTGGAAAGAGGTGATGGAGATGCCCCAGCACCCTATCTGACAGAGGAGTAACAGTTTACTCCAGCACAGGGATACACCTCAACACATCTGTTTCCTGGGCCAGAGTAACAAAACCCAACCCCTAATTAACTTACACATTTAACCAAGTATCTCCCAAAATTCGTCCCTTCGCTGTGGCCCAGCCTTGTCAGTTTTCCTGCCACTTGCTTACACAGCCTGAATAATGAACAGATGAGGCTGGGCTTCCCTTCTCACTCAGAAGCCGCCCAGCCTCTCTGGGGGTGCAGCCATCCTGGAATGTCACCTGAGGAGATGCACACCTGCCACCCTCAGGACTGCCTCTGCACAGCTGTCACCCAACCCGATGTCACCATTAAAGATTTAGTACCTCACTGCTAGAAGGCTTTAGGTACTTAGTGCTCTCTTAACTGTAAATCTTCTGAGAGTTAACAATTTGTAAAAAAAAAAAAAAAAAAAAAAAAAAAGAGAGAGAGAGAGATGTAGACACCGTTTGACCACTTATTACAAAGTCTTACTTTATGACTGGCAATCCTTTGAAAATTTCACTTTGCTCATGCCTTTCCTGAGTTAAGAGCTGGACATCCGTTTTGTGGACAAGCCTTCTGCAAGGCTGGATTTAGAGCTATTCTTAGGAAGGAAGAAGCTGCCCACAGCCACCTTGCCCGCTTCCAGCACATTTCCCACCAGGCAGGTGCAACAAAGGCCTAGAGGTCGGGCAGCCCAGGGACCCCACACGCATCTGTGCTTTCTAGGTATGGGACAGTTTGCTGTTTGCAGACATATTCCTGCTTTCTCAGGCCCCTCCTAGCGTCCTGATCCTAATGCAAGGTAGGTAGGACAGAGATGGCTACAACTGGACTCAGTACACCAAAGAACCAAAAGGAAGCAATGTGACAAAAGGAAATAATGCAAAGGGTTACCAACATTCTTTTTTTCCAAACACAGCCAAAGAATTTGTTGCTCTTAGTGACTTAAATGGAAGTCAATGACCAAAGCACAGAACATGATTTTGTTTTCTCCACTTAAATAAACCTGTCTCACCATATGATGGCCAGGGTGTGGGTCATTTCCTCCAGAGCCATACAATAGGGACAGGTCACTGTCTTTCTAATAGTCACTCCCTCTTTTCTCTCTCCCTTGCAGTGTCATCATGACTGGGTCCTACAACAACTTCTTCAGGATGTTCGACCGAAACACCAAGCGTGATGTGACCCTTGAGGCCTCGAGGGAAAACAGCAAACCCCGGGCTATCCTCAAACCCCGAAAAGTGTGCGTGGGGGGCAAGCGGAGGAAAGACGAGATCAGTGTTGACAGTCTGGACTTTAGCAAAAAGATCTTGCATACAGCTTGGCATCCTTCAGAAAATATTATAGCAGTGGCGGCTACAAATAACCTATATATATTCCAGGACAAGGTTAACTAGGAGGACAAGTTACTACTTAATCTCACATACTGAATATTAGTCGAATGAGTTTTTAAATGTTTCTTTGGGTCTTCATTTGATGCATTGACTTTAATTTCCCTATGCATAAAACAATTGGAATAGGATTAAAAAGGAGTCCAACTTCCCCAACTCCCCAGTTCTAAGAAACTTTTGTCAAACCCACAGGCTTGGGCCACTTTGTTTAGAGTTGAGAGCTGCCAGCTAACAGTCATTCTCCCATAGTTGACTTGAATTTCTGATGCTTTATTGCCCAGTTTTCTCTGGTGGGTCCAGTGTTTTGTTGCTAGGTGTCTGCTGCGGTAAAAAATGAGGTTGTCTGTAGTATTTAAGGAGAAAGATAAGGGTTTTTTTTTTTAATTAAGCAATTCCACTTGATTGAAAAATCAACAAAAAATAAACACCGTTTACTCTACTCTTAGAGAATCTCTCTCTTTTGTGAAACATCAGAACCCACCAGTCGCCCCTCTCCCTCTCCATCACCACCTTTTTTCCCCGCATTTTCTTTTTCACAATTTCATTTGAGCCAGAGATTTATTACAGGAGGTAGAGAAGAGGACCCAGGCTGGGAAGAGAAGGGACACAAGAACCCTGCCATACTCCGTTTCCTTAAGTGCCATAGAAACAGCCGGAGAATTCAACAAGGATGCACCATGAATGCTTCAGGGGACACAAAGAGAAGGCTTTCTACACAGGCTTCTCAAAGTTTATTTGGCAAGGCCGCCCAGGGCCAGATTCCATTTGCTGCTTTGTTACTCTTGCTTTTTGTCCTTTTCAATGGCTCCATATAGTCCTCGACTTACATGTCACTTGGCTTCTCCCTTCAACCTTTTCCAGCTTATTTCTCCCACTGACTTCCAAACGCTGCCTCCTGGTTACTTGGTGCCTGGAGTTCTAAATGAAGCAGCCAGTTGGAAGCAGTGGCACCCCTCTGGCTGAGAGAAAGGCTGCTCTGTTCTTAGGTATGTCTCCTACAATGCCTCCTTCCCGCCTCCTAGTCTCAGTGACCAGAAATGACAACCCATCGATCTCCCTTGTTCCTAGAACAAAAATGCCCAATAAAGATGTTGATTTGTAAAGTCTGATCAGGCATCTCTTCCCGCTTTAAGCTTGTACATATCTGGGAAATAGTGTTGAACGTTCTCTCCCTCAAAAAACTAGAGCTGTAGAAAAAATACTTTGCCATCAGAGTGAATGAAGTTCAGTTAAAATAAATGTGGTTCATCTTCCCACCATAATCCCAATTTAAGATCCAAACTTAAAACCTCTAGAAAACTTCTTCTAGAAGGTTCTGCATGGAGCACGTCTGGGATAGGCCCTGCAAGAACTGAAAGGTATATAAGTTCAGAGAGAAAGCCTGTGGAGGCAGTGGATGTTGTCTAGAAAGCTGGGCCTGAGTCAATGTCCCTAAATCTGCCTTGACAATTCATTTTCTCTACCTTCTGTCTAGCGAATGGGAGCATGACAGCTTGAGTTGGAGGTTTTTCACTTAAAGAGAATTTCACTTTCAGTTTGTGAATTCATTAGAAGTTCCCATTTCAATGTGTTCTTTTGGAGGAGAAAAATAATAAAAGAGTCATATTGTCTCCATTCTAAACAGTTACCCATGTACTACTAGTTTACAGTAAGGACAAGCCAATTTGTAAGGTGCAAGCCAACTGCAGGAACAGTAAAACATGAACAGATAAATCCCCACACTGAGGGGCATGAGGATGAAGATGTGACTTCCTTAGTGTTTCTCGTTTCTCTGGAATGAAAGCTAATGCTCTGAGAGTAGCTCAGGGTCCAGGTGGAAACTCACTGGGCAAAAAGAACATTCTCAGAAGAGACCTCAGAAGGTCAGGGAGAATCGTGATAGCCAGGACCACATGGCTGTGCTCCTAAGCTTACCATCCTCTTCTTCGCTGGCCTCTTTTCCGCTTCTCTGAGACTCGGCTACTCTGACTGCACTAGATTTGGAGGGGGCTTAAATTAAGCACCAACCCACCCTTGCACAACTGCATTCACTGTACGTGTATATGATCCACAGTTCTCTCAAAGCAGGGCAACCTTCTCTGAAGAAATAACATTCATGCAATATCACATACCAGTATTCTTTCTAACATCAAACACATAACATTCATGTAACAAAAAATGTATTTGTGTACTACCCAAATCACGCTGTGAATGAACCACCAGGGACGTGTTCATCAAGCTTTGAGCCTCTGAGTAGCCAGGACGGCAGAAAGTTTATCCCTTCAGAGGCATCGGAGTCTCCATGGTTCTCCACACATTAGAATCAACAGTGCTCCCCAAAACACAAATCTAACAGTTTTAGTCTTCGCTTAAGAGCTCCACAGCACCCTTGCAGTCTACCTGTGCACCCCAAATAAAAGGCCTTGCACTAGTCCATGTGGCCTCAGCATATAGAAGAGCAGCTGGAGACCAGGGAGTGGGACTTGCCCGACAAATCCAAGCAAGAGAAACACTACTCTCCTTTGCCCACCAAAGGTGGTCCACAGTGCTCAGCAAGACACAGTCAGGGAAGGAAGTCACTGGAAGTAGACCTCGAGCACCAGAAGCTACCGTTTTTACCACTTGCCAGCTCTTCACCTAATCTTCCATTCCAAAGTTTCTTGAGTCTCAATACAGTGTCTCAGCACCACCCAGAAGCCAATCTTTCCTGGCGATCCTCTGTTTGAAAGCTGATTTGGCACCTTTCACCAGTTCATTTGCTTCTAAGGATCCTGAGTGGCTTTCTCCTATGAGTACCATCAGATTACAGCCAGATAATAGCAGCTGACATGGAAAATGGGAAGCCATGCCTTCCTGGGCTTCTGTTAATTCTTCCTAAGGTAGAACTTGGTTCATGACACTGAAAAGTAAACGATTCAAAGAGCTGAACTTGGACGTGTATCTGTATTTTCTTGTCAGGTGGAGAACGACAAGGGAGGAAAACAAGATGCTTTCCTGCATCCAGCAGCGGGATGCTCACAGGATGATGGGCAGGATGATGGAAGTTCACTTACTTTCTACCTTGCGCAGGTGTGTCCAACCTGCAGCTTGGGGCTAGATACACCTAGGGTATGATCATGTTTTTAAAGAGGGAGTTTTGTTTTTTAAATATGTTAACTATGTTGCACATTTTCTATATGGCCCATGACAGTTTTCTCTCAAGGTGGCCCAGCATGAGCTGCTGGCCAGTCTAGCTGCTTCCTTCACTCTAGCATCAGCTAAAGCATCACAAGATGAGAGCAACACCGCTCCCTGAGAGGACACGCTAGCACCCTCCATGCATCACTTCATTATTCCTCTCCTTGGAGCCATGATCTCCTTATTATTATCACTCTGCAAAGGAGGAAATAGATCCAAATTGTCAACCTAGCCGGAAGTATATCTAGTAAGGGATGGAAACGGGACTCCAACTCAAGGTATCGGAGCAATGCCAGAGCTGTTAAAATCCTGGGCCTTCTACATGATGGTAACCAGTATTTATTGAACATATCTTATGGATGAGGCTTTAGTCCACAAATTGCACATGCATTAGTTTATTCATCCGCAATACTCTATTTGGTCAAAGTTCTTATCCACCACCCCCATTCCATTATAGATCATAAATAGCAATACGCAGATTGACGATAGAAGGCAGTAGATTTGATAGACGAATGACATAGATAGATGGAGGTAGATGTTGATAGGTAACAGTAGTGGATGCAGAGAGATAGATGACAGCCATAGATGATATATAGATAACATATGTGATATGTGATATGTAATATAGATGATAGATACATGATAGATACAGATAGATTATTGACTGATGAGAGAGACAAAGTCAGAGACAGAATCAGAGGCAGAGACAGAATCCAAACCATAACGGATAAATTCACTGACATTTTTTCACCTGTTTCCCAGGGTGTGGCAGGCAGCCAGACCCTAGGTAGGCAAAGCCTACCGAAAGTACAGAAATAGGGAAGGAAACAGCTAAACCATGAGTAATGTGCAAGGTTTCCTCAGAAGGAGTGATACCTCAGCAGAGTTCTAAACAGTTAAGCCAGCCACCAACACAAGCTGGGCCTTTTCCAGTAGGCGGGACCCCTGTCTAACTGAACCCGGAGTTCATGACAGGGGAGCAGAAATCTGACACTTCTCTCATTGTGAAAAATGGATTCCCCACTTGCCAGCCCCAGCCTACCCATCCTTTACTTCACTCATCCAGCAACAAATGTTAAGCTCCCATATGTTAGGTGGAAAGAAGCAGTATTTAACAAGTATCATGAGGCAGGCATGCGGTTGGTATTGTTTAAGATGATTACAATCACTTCATGGGCAGATATATCATTGCTCCATGTTTTAATTCAATTTTTTCTTATTTCAGAACCTTTATTTGTTTATTAACTCATTTTTATGGCCGGCTCAGCCCACCCCGAGGGCAGGGCTGGCGCAGCATGTGGTGCCGGGGATCGAACCGTGGTCCCTGAAGCTGCCCAAGCTTTCCCAAGCAGGCGCTTTAGACCACTGAGCCATCCCGCCGGGCCCCCTTTTTGCTCCATGTTTTAAAATGGATTCAAGGGGCCCCGGCAGGATAGCTCAGTGGGCTAAAGCACCTGCAGGCGGCTGCAGGGACCGCGGTTCAATCCCCGGCACCACCTGCTGCGCCAGCCCTGCCCTTGGAACAGGCTGAGCTGGCCATAAAAATAAATAAACAAACAAACAAAAGTTCCGAAACAAGAAAAATAAGTAAGTAAAATTCTTTAAAATGGATTCAAGAAGCAAATGACCCCACCAGAAGTTTTAGCTCCATCTGTCTTGGTTTGAATCCTATAACAAGGATACTAGGACACAGGCCCCTTGGTGTGTTCATTTCCCGCTGAGGAAAACAAGCCACTCTCAAAGTATTAAAACTGTATGGCAGCTGACCAGAAATATAAACTAGGTCTGATGCCAAAAATAAAGGGAAGGGGCTGGGGAGATAGCTCTGTGGCGCAAGTGCCTGCCTGGCAAGTGCAAGGTCATGAGTTCAAACCCTGGTCCCACAAAAAAATGAATAAATGAATGAATGAATGAATAAATAAATAAATAAATAAATAAATAAATGGAAGCCAAATCACTCACAGAGGTCTCCAGCTCCTTAAAATCTCAGCCTAGACTGAGTGTAGTGGCGCACACCTGTAATCCCAGAACTTGGGAGGCTGAAGCAGGAGGATCAGTGCAAGTCTGAGACCAGCCTTGGCTACAAAAGTGAGCTCAAGGCCAGCCTGAACTGCAAAGTGAAACCCTGTCTCAAAAAGACCAGAAAGAAAGAAAGAAGAAAGATAAAGAAAGAAAATGAGATCTGAGCCTATTCCTGACTAACTGTCCCCATAGAGATGACCCATGCCCCCAGTTTAAACCACTCACAACATATCCCCATGACCCGCAACCTTAGTGGATCCCTGCCCTTGACACTATCACAGTGGTCATGATGAGAACAGAGACAGGATTAGCTACTGCCTGGCACCCTGTCCTGCACCCAGCCCTGCCAGCATCCCAGCCCATCCCCAGAAACGTTCATCCAGGTTTCTGTAGCTGGATAGCCTTCCCAGCAGCTGTGTTTGGTCTAAATGGAGGTGGACTCATTTCCATTTCCAAGGCCATTTTCCCAGAAGTCAGCCTACAAGAAAACTCAGAGCCCAAACAGAAACAGCCACAGTGCAGGGATTCTTGCTCTGCTAACCGAATAATATGCTCCCTTCCAGCCAGAACAGAGCGTCCATATAAGTACCAAGGAGGACCCCATGGAAGCTAGAGAAGGGGCAGGTGTACCTCAATGCCAAAAGAAAAACCAGTACTTTACCACCTGGAATACTCAGCTGAGTTCCATTCATCCAGAATATCTAACTGATCGTGCACTCCCTGCTGAGCCATGTGCCAGAGTGGCACGTGGAAGTACTGTGACAGCCCCTGTCCTCATACTTCCCATAGTACATCTGGAGACGACGGCAAACTCACAGACAGTGGTGACAGTTAAAGGTCTTGGTTAACCCCCACAGGTGCCAGGCCCACCTGCCTGGCTGTTTCAATTTTCTTATGGGTAAATAAGGATGACAATGGTACCCACCTCAAAATTTCCACATGAATAAATGGTTCAATATCCACAAAGCTCTTAGAAGGATGTGTGGCTATTTCTGTAGAACAGCATAATATGTGCTCCTACAGGCATGCCCAGATGCCAGGAAAGCACGCAGCTCCCTCTTTTAGAAAGCAGAAGCAGGAAGACAATTCCTAAGGGAAAAACCTGGAAGCTCGGTAGGTACATATCTTGGGCATCAGGAGAGGAGGCATGAGAGTAGAGCAGCACACTGTACACTAAAGAACTCACAGAATTCCAGTCTGAGTGACCAGTGAAAAGTGGGAGAGCAACCCACAAGGAGAATGAGGGCATGACCAGGACAGGGACAGTAATTCATGCCCTGAGAAACCATGCTTGGCCTTAATTAAGTCCACTCCCTGGGGCTCCCCCATCATCTGGGTTATGAGCAGCTCATCTGAGGAAGGATGTTTAGTCCAGGTACAAGGGACACACTGATAAATTAAACTCTGTCGCCCCTCAGAAGGCCAATTGCTGGCCTCACCAAGTTGTAAGAGGGCTGAGGTATCTGGCTCTCATAATATGTGCTCGATAAATTTACATTGAATAAATGAAAAAATGAGTGAGGAAGTCAAACATGGGCCCTGCCCTGAGGAAGCCTACAAGGTGCACAGGATGTGGTTGGGGATTTCCAGCAGAAGAAACTGCAGGACTTCTCAGAGGCTTGTAGAACCAAAATGAAAAAAAAACTGACAACTGATGAGGCAAGATGTGCTAAGCGTGAGCAGCCAAGCTCAATCTGTAGCATTAGCTAACAGAACACATGTGTCCCTGCCTGACGCATTATCACCCCTGCTGTTGTCAGCCTTGCGGGACCCTGCGAAGCATGTAGAAGGGCTGACAGCTTATAATCAATACCATGTTCGCTGATGCAGGCAGCAACATCATCACATCCTAGATGTTGCTCCCACCTCCCAGCTGCAGCACTAAATATTCCCCACAACAAGGCTTCGGGAAGTGACAAGAGTTATTACTCTCTTCGCTTCCACTTGGAAGCCAGAGGTGAGACAAACCTTCCCCCAAACCTTCTTAAGAGCCAGAAGCCAGTTCCCAGAGGAAATATCTCAGAGACAGAATGTGCCTAATACAGCAGGACAAGGAAGGGAGAAGTCCAGTTTTTGTTTCAATAGATTTCCACAGCATAAGAGGTTCTGTACATGCTACGAAAAACAGCAATAAATCGGAGGGGAATGAATGATAGGGCTTGGGGAATATGTGAGGTGTGAATGCTGCACTTTATTCTACATGCCCAAGTCACACCAATGAAGACTTGCCCCTGTGTGGCTTTCTTACTTCTGTTTCTCTGCCTGTCGCATAATTGAAAGTCATATTTCATCTAGGCCATTGGTTTCCTACTCCAAATACACTCTGTTTGTGAACAGTCAGCCAGAATTTATCAAAGAGATCAGCACACAACTGCAACTGCATGTTAGGCACAAGTAATTTCTCGGGGAAAGGCAATGGAGCTGCTTATAGTGTGCCCTTGCCACAACGCAGTGTTGCTGTGAAATATGCCGTGCAAGGGACCTTTGACCTACGGTGGGATTCTACCAAGAAGATGGCAACAGCTCAGAGACCAGCGTTTGTTTTAGGGGCTTTGTTTCCTGAGTTAGGGCACCTGTGGTGCTGGAGAGTGAACCCAGGGCCTCAAACAGGCTGACCGAGTACTCTACTTAGCTATTTCTGTGCTAAGTTTCCCACTCTGGCCTTGAACTTTCGATCCTCCTGCCTTACTCTCTTGAGATTACAGGCTCATGCCACCACCCCCAGTCAGGGTTGTAACTTAATCTCAGCGTTGCATCTAGGCAGTGATGGCTCTTTTTCATTTCTTCACTTCCTCCCTGACAAGATGAGGGGTTTAACTCACATGTCTTGTATTCATTGCAAAAAGCCATGGTTATAAATTTCATAAATTTGTGGTGTTTCCTGAGAAAACCTACTGGAACTCAAAGATGAGCACCCTGATGATCAGACGGAAGTCAGAAACAGAACAAAGGAGTGCAGGGCAGAAAGCTGACTTTCCAAAGTACAGAGGGAAAGCCCTGTCTCCTGAACGAAATGTGGCACAGCATAGCTTGGCCCCTAGGCCTCACGGGGATGGCTAACTAAGGAGACTCTGGGAAGGCTCCAGCAGGAACAGCGCTTGTACCTTTTCTTCCATCTCCGCATTCAACACGTTCTCCTTACCATTGTATCACACGCACATACTGGCCCCAGCCCCCCCATTAAAAGACTCTCAGAGACTCTGAATTCATTATCCTCCCTGTAGGAGTAGAGGATGCTTCCCAAGCTGCTTAAGACAACCTAAAAATGAAGGTTATAACATGTGTGATTGTCTTTTTATATCAGAACTGGAGAATCTGTTTACAAATTAAAGCTCCGCTGGTTTGGTGGATAATAAGGTTATGAGTCCGCATAAGACTCTAACAGCCTCCTTTTTATTAGCTTATTATTACATAACTGCCCAAGTGATGAGCAATAACTATCGCTATTGTTTCTGGAGATATTTCATCTAACTCAGGAGCTTTCAGGGCCAAAAAGCTGGTGCCAGATTCCCACAGCCATGTGGAGAATTATTCCAAGAGTAGAATAGAAACCACTTCTTTTGAAGCTTTGAGATTCTTTCTGTTTCATCATTATGCTTGTTTTCATTTTTTCAGGTTATTTTTTTTTCATTTTTCCATGTACTAAGGCCAAGGGATTTATTGAAACCTGGGTTGAAGTTTTTTATTCTGTTTTGTTTTGTTTTCTGTACTTAATATAGGGTCTCACTATACGATTGGGACCTGTAGTGATCCTCCTGTTTTGAGCCTCCCAAGCACTGGGATTACAGGCACATGCCACCACTCCCAGTCTCATTCTCCATCTCAGCACACCCCGGGGCAGAGCCAGCACTGCAGGCCAGGGATCAAAACCCCGGCCCCTGTGTCTGCCTAAGCAGGCACTTTAATCTGTTGAGCTATCTGGCTGGCCTGGGTTGAAGTTCTTGATGCTGATTTCAGTTCCTACCCAAGTGTCACATTTTCACCAGAGGTATTCAAGGACAGCTGGGCAATGGCAGCCAGCCAAGAAGACTCACAGACATCCACACTGGCACAGGTGTGCAAAGAGACCATACTACATTTATTTATCACATTAAATATCATCAACCATGGGATTAAATGATAAATTATTTTGCCTTCCTTCCAAGTACTTTCCCAAACTATTATTGCAGACCTCATCCTGTATCACACAGTCAACTACAGAGATGAACACAGCAGAGTCCCTGTCCTCAAGGGATATAGTCTGATAGCAAATGTCACTCCAAATGGACGATTGAATTATAATGTGGCAAATGCAGCAGCAGAGCCATACATAAATTATTATGGGAATTCAGAAGAATACCCAACCTCCTGGAATAGAAGAAAGCAAGTTAAATCCTGAGAGATGACAGGTCCCAAGTACGAAAGACTAGACATAAGTAAAGGCAAAGGACATGACTGAGAAGAACAACCTATGTCTGAGTAATACAAGCAGTTTGAGTTTGCTTCTGGGAAAGACTTTTGGCCAAGCCTGGCAGAGTATGGGTGGAGAGGAGGGCCCAGACTGCAGAGAGCCATTTAGAGCTTAGACATCTCACAGTAGGCTGAGTGCAGCTGGAGGGCTTGAAGAGGAGAATTGACAGAGGTGAAATTGAATTTTTATTAAAGCTCTCTCTGGCAAATATATAAATGATACATCTGAAGTAAACAGGACTGAAGGCATGAAGCCCACTTTGGAACACGCTGAAGTAGCGCAGAGGAGAGGTGAGAAAAATCTGAACTACGAATGAATGAAAAGCTGAAGAGATAAAAATCAAAAGAACTTAGAGATTGATTTTATAAGAGATAAAAAGAAAGAGAAGTTAATAAAGATGCCTAAGGGTGGTAGCTGAGATCACAAGCAGCAGTCATGGAGGATAACACGTTACTTCTCTTGTGTGAGAAACTCAGAGGATAAATAAAGAGCAAAGGGAGAGATAGACAGTAAGAAGGACAAAGACCCTTTTCAAATAGGAAGGGAAATATAAGATGTGGGAGGAGAGGGAAAGAAGAGGGTAAGGACTTAAGGAAAAAAAGAAGGAAGAAATGGAAAGAGGTTTTTTAAGTGGGGAGCTGAAGAGTGCTGGAAGGAGAGAACCAGAAAAAGAGCCAACATATGTTATGGACATGTGCCAGCAAGCCGTGACGAATGTGATCATTATGTACTGTAAACATGCACTAATAAAAATAAAAATTTTAAAAGACGGATAATAAACAGGAATAAATTCAAGAAGAAATGTACTTCTGGAATACTGAAGGGATTGAGGAGCCACTAAGGCACCAGATGGCACGGGATTCCCAGTGGGCTTGGAGATAAGATATCACTGAGACATTGGACAGTGAGGACTTAGTGTGAGGTGGCCTTCAAGACCCTTCCCTCACTCCGTGTATTGATATGTCCAGGGCTGGATAGGAGCATACTCTACGCCCTCAATTGGCTTTAATAAATATCAATGAGTCCACCTGAAGCACTGTTGTGCAATCTTTAAAGCAATGCTTCAGGTGAGTGCTGCCCCGCCTATAGCTCTCCACTGGTCTGTGTGAGCTAGACCGGTGATGCTGCACTGTCAGCTGAGTGAGACTCGAGAAAGAACCCATGTTGTCTCAGGGCGTGAAGACCAGATGTCCAAGGCGAACCGCTGGCTCAACACAGAAGAGACTTCTTCAAACTGCGTTATGCAGATTCCTCCAAACTCTTGCTGGAATGCGCTCCTCTTTCTGCACATCTCTCTGCATGTTGCAGAGGTGCCATCGTGCCTCCCACCGAGCCCAGCTCACAGCACCCGGGTACTTCCCACCATTCTCAGTCACTCAATCCTGAGCCACTCCCCTCTTCACAAAACCCAGGTTCCACCCTGAGTCGAGGCCTTTATTCCAGTTAACCATCGTTGTGACTGGACTTAGGACCCCTTTGGGTCCCCACAACTGCAGATATGTTTGTCTCCTTATTCTCACCGTGGGTTGCACTAGAAGTGGTAAATTGGAATTACTTCCTGCATTTCCAACAACTTTTCTCTGGGATTGCAAATGTGAACTCCTCTGGACCACAATCAGGCCAGGGCAAGCTTTGTGTACACCACTATCCATAAATGTGAAAATTAAAGAACAGGATCATCAAAAGTAGAATAATAACAACATGTTCTTCCCATGAAAGGGGATCCTACCAATCAATGCCAGTGAAATACTTCCCAAACATAGTGCTTACAAATATAAAATTAAGAAAAATAAACCAACCAAAATAATGTATGTTTCATGGTTACAACTACAAAAAGTTCACGATCAGGAAAAGCTATAGTCCATAAAGGTGCATATGTACATGGTAACAGTATAAGAAAAGCAAGGAGTTGGGCAACGTGGTGCACACCATACGCCTAGCACTCTGGATGGCTGAGGGAGGAAGACCGAAAGTTCAAGCCTGGATGGGTCAGGATAGTGCCTTCATGAGTCCCCGCCTCAAAATGTTTAAAGAGCTGGGGACACAGCTCAATCCAAGAGCCGTTGGTGTCATCCCTGCTACTGAGGACAAGAGGAGGATGGACAGAAGGAATCCGAGCGATGCTCATCTTCAGAGGACTTCCTTTTTTTCTTAATTTAATTTAACTTTCTTTATTTGATTGCTTAAGGTCTTTATTTTATTTTGTTATTTTGTAAAATAATTTTAATGAGAAAGAAATAGCAATTAGGGCTGGCCAAATAATTTAGCAGATTAAAGCATCTGAAAGCAGGAGTAAGGGTAGGGGGTTCAATCCCAACCCCCAGGGGGCACTGAGAATGACAACTGATTGGGCATGGTGGTATGCACCTATAATCCCAGCTCTTGGGAGGCTGTAAATAGGTGGATCACTATGAGTCTGATCTAGTAGTGAGACCCTGAGCACCCTGTAGATCCTTTCCTAAAATACAATATAAAAATTAAATAATAATAATAATAAATAGCAATGTCCAGAACAGGTTAGTATGATAGTTACAATAATTAATACATTCCATATTATTGTCTTTGGAGTAGTTATTCAGAGTACAAGATGCAAACATGATATCTTTTTTTTTTTTTTTTTTTTTTTGTCTTTTTGAGACAGGGTCTCACTATGCAGTTCAGACTGGCCTTGAACTCACTTTTGTAGCCCAGGCTGGTCTCAAACTCACACCAATCCTCCTGCCTCAGCCTTCCAAGTGCTGGGATTACAGGCGTGTGCCACCACGTCTGGCTCAGACATGATATCTTGTCTAAACAATATTAGTACACACTTTTCTTCTCTTTGAACTAAGAGAAAGTAGCCATATATCTATCCTATTATATATATTACAAAATGGTCCTTAATTTATATCCGCCTTGTTTTGTTTTGTTAGAGATGGGTGTTTCATTGCTGTTAGAGAAGCTGTATTTGGAAAGTCCTTAAAAGACCTTTTCATACTTGATACCAATTCAAATATTGTAGGTATCTGTATTCAGCAAAATTACCCAATATAGTCCAATAATCCATAATAGTAGTAGGTTATCAGCAGAACTGGCAATGTCCAAAGTTGTTGGCTTGAGTCTTTTACCACTCAGCATATTAATATGGCATTACTTTTTATATCTCATGGCTATACTTTTCTGCTGCATCATTAAAACCAAGTTAGAGTAAGACCTATATAACTAAAACTGTAACAAGGTCAGTCAACTCCCCTCAGGATTTACCCTGAAGCCATGTCAGAGGACTTCTAAGAGGCTAACACACCACCAGTTTGCCTCTTAAAGGGATTTCCCTTGATGACAATCCAGTAAGCTGTATGTTTGTGCTATGTACAGTAAGTTTTGGTATACACAGTATGTTTCAAAGCTTAAAGTTTTTTTTTTTTTTAAATCTAAGGAATTCAAGTACCCTAAAAGCATGAATTAGGGAGGGAAAAAGCTTCCTCATGATGTCAGGATTGCATCACTGAATCACAGCCTCATACAGAGCATTTAGAATGATGAGAGTCATCCCGAAAATGCCAGGCTGTGTCGGTATCTGCAGATGGACAATGCAAAAGGAGCACAAAACTCATAAGCAATAGATGAGAGTAGCAGAATTTGCAGCAACAATAGCTGAACCAGAGCCAGCACAAGACTAGGAGTTGGGAACAGGTACCCCCACAGACTCTCCTTTCCTTTCAGAACTCTTCCTCATTTTTCACAATAAATTATCTTTATCTTAATACCCTCCCCAACGCTGAAAGTTAATGGAGAAAAGGTTTATTTAGCTGACAGTTGTAGAAGTTTCATTCCAGTCCATAATCGGCTGGCCCCAAGGTAGGGTGGCATGGCAGAGGGGCAACAGTTCACAGTGTTCAGAAAGTAGCAAAGATGGGAGCAAAGCCTCTTCCTGCTGCTTTTATCTTATTCAGACTGCTGGGATTGGGTCAGTGCCAACCCAATCCATGTACTGGTCCAGCAGCACCCACCCTTCATCCTAGCCATGCACATGCAAGATTCAGCCACCTCCAAAAAAAGACCCTGTGACCACATGAGGCGTGGGAAAGACATATAGACACAAACTTAACACCAGGTTGCAATGTAACTTTTTTTTAAGACAATGGGTAAAGGTAGGATTTGCCACGCAAGCTATGGTTTGCTGACCTCTAACATAGAGCATATTGGACCCTGGCTCCCTCGCTTTCACAGTCCTGAACAAGTTACTTAAATTCTTTATGTCTCACCTCCCTTCTTTGTGATGGAAGTGATAATATTACCTATCTCACAGAGTCATTATGAGGTTCCAGCAAATTAGTAAACATGAAACGCCTAAAAAGCAGTGCATGGCAGAGTGCAGCCTGGCAAGTATGATGCCTTCACCATTATCATCCTGGACATTATCAGTGATGCTGATAGCACAATCCAGTGGTGTAACAAAATAAGGTGAAAGCTCTTAGCCCACACTATTTAGTTACATGAGGCAATAAATTTACCTTTTTTTCTGAACAAATCTAAAATGGTTTTATTACTGAAGTCATCTCATCTAAACAAATGAACATCAGGACAGGGATGACAATTACCTTCCCTCATTTCTGTATTCATCAGATATCACCAATCAATTCCCCCAGCATGTCCCAGACAAGATCTCAGATATAGTCTTCCCTCCAAGTAAGATTGCAAGCAGTCTCTATTGGTTGATCAAAATCAAACCTAAAATGATCTCCTCATCCCTGCCAAGGTCATGAGTTCTAGAGGTTAATCACTGGTAATGTTAATAAGCTATGTATCCACAGATTGGATTGGCGAGATAGCTCAGTAGTCTAAAGCACCTGCTTAGGCAAGCTTAGGCAGCCAGAAGGACCTGCAGTTTGATCCCCAGCACCACAAGCTGTGCCAGCCCCACTCTCAGGGCAGGCTGAACCATCCAAAGGAAAAAAAAAATTATGTAAATATTTCATTGTACACTTGTAACAAAGGAAGAAATTTGTCAAAAGTTTTAGCCTCAAAATCTTAGCCACATACTTTTGGGGGGAAAAAAAAACTTCAGATTAATGGATATTGTAGAAGGTGGCACTCAACAAATGTTATTTGTATGAATGAGGTAAGCAAAGTCTGCTAAATAAGAAGCTACTCCCCTAACCCAGTGGTAAAAAATGAATATGACACTGATATAGGCAGCCTTCTTAATCTATAGTAGAAAAAACAGTGGTGATACTGACTTGGTTGGTTTTACATTCTGGGAGGCTTCTTAACTTAGAAGACAAGCTTATAACTTTGATTTTTTTATATAAAATATAACTAATGGAGAAAAGTCTAGGGCGGAAGAATAAAAGTGTTTAACTTCTTATCCTCCAAAAAGAACCACAGAAGCAACAAAAACATGCTTGCATTTTGAGATAAGTGATCATAGGAGAACGCTGGAAATTAGCAAGAGAGAAAGAGAGAGACGTTTGTGAGATTCAGAAACATCAGACAAGACCAAGGAAAGAGAAACAAAGCACATCCAGACTCTGCCACCCTGGCTCCACAGCCAAGAAAAGAGGCGCCTCCCCCTTGCTGAGCTACGCGTGCAAAAGACTCCCCAGCAGACTCCTTATGTGCCCCTTACTGTAAAGTTTCCCTAGTTTCCCAGGCTGGCAGCCCCTTTAGATAAGTAACCTATAGTACCTGAAATCTGCACAGCAGCCTTGTTCTGGACGAGGATCTCAGCATCTCCCAGCAAATTCCCAGAGTGCGATGGCTAGACACTGTCTTGAGAACTGTTTGAGTGTCAAGGTTGGACCTCTGTAGGAGTCAGAAATCACTGCACACTCTCACCTCTGAACCCAACAGACATTCACTGCACTGCCTTGGCTTCTGGGTTATCTGCCTTGTGAACTGCTAGACTCAGCAGAGGATAAGGCCACTGGGCATCCTGCACCCTAGGGAACAGATGCCGAGACAGAGAAGAGCAAGGTCACCACACTCGAGAATCAAAAGATCAAGGCCATTGCTCTCCAAGATCAAGGGCATAGCCAGTTATGTGTGCACTCACGCCAGTGCCAGGACCAAAGGCAGGCACATGTGCAGTGTCCCCTGCTCCTTACACCCTCCATGCTCAGATCTTGTTACTGATAGGGAAGGTACAGGAGGGCACAAAAATTAACAATTAACAAAGTAAGATCAGAGCTAAATTATATCAATCTAATAGATTTAACAGGCATTTACAAAGCATCTCACCCAACAGCTGCACCATACACACTGTTTTCATTAGTATGTGGAATTTTCTCTAAAATAAAACCTGTAATAGACCACAAAAGAAGTCTTAACAAACCAATAAAAACAGATAAAATTGTGTATTATTTCTCATCACATTGGAGTAACACTGGAAGGCAACAACAAAAGAATTTTTTAAATTATACAAATACATAGAAACTAAACAGGTGGATTATTTATCTATCTATTTATATTTATTTGGTATAGTGTCTCACTACACAGCTCAGACTTACAGTGATCCTCCTGTTTCAACCTCCCCAGCACTGAGATTGCAGATGTTCGACACTACACCCAGGTTATGGGACCAGCTTGGCATGTGGTAACCAGGGTTCAAACCTGGATCCTTGTGCTTACCAGGCAGGTACTTAGGCTGCTGAGCTATCTCCCCAGCCCATAACTAAATAGTTTTCAACAAACAATGGGTCACAAAAAAAAAATCAAAAGGGAAATATAAAATTTCTTTGAAATACCTGGACATGGTGTTGCACGCCTGTAATGCCAACATTGAAGGCTGAGGCTGTTTCTTTAATTTCTCTCTCAGTGTGTTTGTTATTACCTGTATAGAGGAATGCTACTGACTTTTGTGTGTTGACTTTGTAACCTGTTATGCTACTGAATTTGAGTAGCTTCTTAGTGGAGTATTTTGGGTCTTCCAAGTAGATTATCATGTCATCTGAAAATAGTGATAGTTTTACTTCTTCTTTACCTATTCTTATTTCTTTTTTTTTTCTTTCTTGTTTAATGGCTGTAGCTAATGATTCCAGAACTATACTGAATAGTAGTGGTGATAGAGGACATCCTTGTCTCGTGCGAGATTTGAGACTAAAAAACTTCAGTTTTTCCCCATTTAGAATTATGTTAGCTGTTGGATTGTTGTAAATGACTTTTATCAGGTTGAGGTAGAGGCCATCTATTCCAGTGTTCTGTAGGACTTTGAACGTGAATGAGTGTTGGACTTTGTCAAAGGCCTTTTCTGCATCAATTGACACAATCATGTGATTTTTGGCTTTGGCTGTATTGATATAGTGTATCACATTTATAGATTTGCATATATTGAACCATCCTTGCATCCCTGGGATAAATCCTACCTGGTCATGGTGTATAATATTCTTGATGATTTCTTGTATTCTAGTGGCAAGTATTTTATTGAGTATTTTTGCATCTATGTTCATGAGAGAAATTGGCCTGTAATTCTTTTTTAGTTGCATCTCTCTCTGGTTTTGGTATCAGCGTAATACTTGCCTTTAGGAATGATTTTGGAAGGATTATTTCCTTTTCAATTTCACTGAAAAGTTTGAGAAGTGTTGGGATTAAGTCTTCTATAAATTTCTTGTAGAATTCAATAGTGAATCCATCAGGTTCCGGACATTTCTTTGTCGGTAGGCTTTTTATTACATTTCGTATTTCATTGGCTGTCACTGGGTTATTGAGAGTACTTATGTCTTCTTGATCAAGTTTGGGTAATTTGTACTTTTCATCTGTGTCTTCAATTCTGTGAGAGTAAAGTTTCTCAAAGTAGCTATTTATGATCCTCTGAATCTCTGCTGTGTCTGTAGTAATTTCACTCTTTTCTTTTTTTCTTTTTTTTTTTTTAATTTTTTTTTTATTCTTGTTTCAGAACCTTTGTTTGTTTGTTTATTCACTCATTTTTATGGCTGGCTCAGCCCACCCCGAGGGCAGGCCTCGCGCAGCATGTGGTGCTGGGGATCGAACCGCGGTCCCTGAAGCCACCCAAGCTTTCCCAAGCAGGCGCTTTAGACCACTGAGCCATCCCGCCGGGCCCAATTTTACTCTTTTCATTCCTTATTGCTTGATTTGAGTCTTTTCTTTCCTCTTTTTGATAAGGTTAGCTAAGGGTTTATCAATTTTATTTAATCTTTCAAAGAACCAGCTTTTTGATTCATTAATTCTTTGTATTGTTTTCTTTGTCTCCATTGAATTAATTTCTGCTCTAATCTTTATAATTTCCTCCCATCTTTGGGCTTTCGATTTCGTTTGCTCTTCTATTTCTAGTCGATTGAGGTGCTCCAGGAGAGTATTTATTTGTTCCTGTTCTGTTTTCTTAATGTGTGAGTTCAGAGCTATAAATTTCCCTCTAAGAACTACTTTCATTGTGTCCCATAAATTCCAGTAGGTTGTGTTTGAATTTTCATTAAATTCAAGATATTGTTTAATTTCTTATTTCATTTCATCTGTAACCCACTGGCTGTTGAGAAGAGTGTTGTTTAATTTCCATGTATTTCTGGAGTTCTTGTGGTTTCTGTTGTCATTTATTTCTAATTTCATTGCACTATGGTCAGATAGTAAGCATGGGATAATTTCTGTTTTGTCGCATATACTTAAGCATGACCTATGTACTAATATGTGGTCTATTTTAGAAAATGTCCCATGTGCAGCTGAAAAAATGCCCCATGTGTATTCTGAAGTGGTTGGGTGGAACACTCTGTGTATGTCCACTAATTCCAGTTGTTCCAAGTTCTGGTTCAGTTCTGCTAGTTATTTGCTAAATTTTTTGTCTGCTTGACCTATCTTTTTCGGATAAAGGGATGTTGTGGTCTCCTGTTAAGATTGTGTTATTGGATATTAGATTTTTCATGTCCATTAAAGTTTGCCTTACATAACTTGCTGTTCCTGTGTTGGGTGCATACATATTTATGAGTGTTACCTCTTCATCTTGAAGTTTTCCCCTAACCAATATGTAGTGGCCTTCTTTATTTCATTTGATCAGTCTTGGTTTGAAGTTTAGACTGTGAAAACAGGATTGCTATCCCTGCTTTTTTTTTTTTTTTTTTTTTTT